>ML681314.1:34483-85500 GCA_007922225.1 Emydura subglobosa
CCCCCCCATTCTACCCCCAGTACCCGACCCTCCCCCCTCTGCCCTCCTTGCACCTACCCCACCATTCACCCCCCTCAGCCCTCCTGGTGCCAGCCCCTCCACTCGCCCCACCCCCGTTATCCTCCCTTGGCACCCACCCCTGCTATCCTCACCTTCTCCCCATTAACGACTGCCCCTTTCCTTGCTCCCCTGGTGCCCCCTGGGGTCTGCCCTTCCCCTCTCTCCCCTTTGCCCCCCTAGTGCCTGCCCCTCCCCTCACCCCCCTTGTCACCATGTCACCTGTGCATTCCCACGCACCCCCTCTGCCCACCTGGTGTGCGCCGCTGCCATTGAGATCCCTCTGCCCCTCCTGCCTGCCCCTTCCCTCACCCCCTCTAGTGTCCTGGAGCCTGCCCCACCTTTCACTGCCCCTCTGCCCCCTCCAGCCCACCCCTCTCCTCCTTCCCTGCCCCTTGGATACCCCTATTCCCTCACAACGCTCTGCCCCCTGGTGCCCACCACCCTTCACCTCTGCCTCTTGACGTCTGCCCTTCTCTTGATCCCCTGTTGCCCCCTGGGGTCTGCCCCTTCCCTCCCCCATCTGCCTGTTAGTTCCCACCATACCCCTCACCCCCCATGTCCCTGTAGTGCCTGCCCCACCCCTCACCCCCTTTGTCCCCTTGTCACCTGCATCTTCCCCCACCCCATCCTTGGCCCACCCGGTGCCCCCCACACCCCTGGTAACCCCTCTGCCACTGGGGGCTGCCCCTCCCTTCACCCCCCTCTGTCCTCCTGGTGCCTGCTCCTTCTCTTCCCCCCACTGCCCTTATGCCTCCCCCTCACCTCGGCCCCCCCTTTTCCTCTCCCAACATCAGCCTCTCCCCTTCCTCGTCCCTGGGCTGCCTTCCCCTCCCCTGCCCTGCCCCCGCTGACACCTTCCCACCCCACCTCTCCCCCACTCCTGCTCTCCTTCCCCTCAAGTTCGCTCCCATGGGCAGAGGGGCCCTGACTCCCCTTAACGGGCAACAACCCCCCCCCCAGCGATTAACGGGGATGCAGGTTAATTTCCTTTTGATCCCCGTGACCAGCCCCTTCCCCGGCCCTGACTCTGTGACTCTCTCCCCAGTGGACGTGACTCTGGATCCAGACACGGCAAATCCCTGGCTCGTCCTGTCTGAGGATCGGAAACGTGTGAGACCCGGAGACACACGCCAGCATCTGCCCAACAATCCTGAGAGATTTGTTATTTATGCCATTGTCCTGGGTGCTGAGGGTTTCCCGGGCGGGAGGCGTTACTGGGAGGTGGAGGTGGGAGACAAGCCTGAGTGGGAACTGGGGGTTTGTAGGGAATCTGTGAGCAGGAAGGGGGAGTTCATGCACAAAGAGTACTGGAGACTCATGCTGAGAGAGGGGAAATACAAGGCCTGCACCTCCCCCCCAACCCTCCTCCCCGTGAGCGTCAGGCCCAGCCGGGTGGGGATTTTCCTGGACTATGAGGCGGGCGAGGTCTCATTTTACAATGTCACTGACAGGTCCCAGCTCTTCACTTTCACTGGCACCTTCTCCGGGACGCTTCGCCCTTATTTCAATCCTGGTGTCAATGCTGGGGGTAAAAACGCGGCTCCCCTGATCATCTGCCCGGTCCCAGCCCAGGCTGGAGGGAATCTCCGTCCCTGACACCCGCGGCAGAGACTGTCCCCTCCCAGCGCTGAGCAGCCCCCAGGCCTGTGCCCAGGGAAGGGTCTAAAGGGCTTCACCTGCCCCCCGCCACCCGCCCCTCAGTTCCCAGCACCAGGCCTGTGAGCTGGGGGAGGGGAAAGGGGCAGAGAAGGGGGTGGGGGGAGCCAAGTGGGGTCAGGGCCGGGTGTGGGTTGGGTGGGTGCAGTGTCAGGGGTGGAGGGTGGGGGTGGGGAGGGGGCTGCAGCAGCAGGAAGGGAGGAGCCCAGTTGACATGAGGAAGACTCTGGGAGGATGTAACGAGGGGGGAGGGGAGAGGCCCCCCAAGTAGGAAGAGCCCCTGGCAGAAATTACGGGGGAGGGGAGGAGCCCAGTGAGTGCAATGGGGCCAGTGAGCGAGGGGAAGGTCCCGGCATTTCCTGCCCTGGGGGAGTCTCTGCCCATGGCGGGGGGTAAAACGGCCCCAGGGGGCAGCGCAGGGGCAGAGATGAGAGCGCCGGGGCCCTGCTGTACCGGCCGCTCTGTGCTGCAGCCTCAGCCTGTGGGGGGAGCTGGTCCCAGCGCGATGGGGGGAGGGATGGGGAGAGCTGAGAGAGGGGATTCGGTAGCTGGGCCAGCGGAAGGTGGGTGAGATCCTAGCCCCAGGGCTGTGTGAGCGAGGGGCCAGGCTGAGCGAATGGACCCGCTCACGGGAAGGAGCCCAGGCAGCTTTTCCCCCTGCTGCCCATATGTTTTCCCCACCCCGGTGCAGTGCGACAAACAGCTCCGGGCACAGGGTGATACTGACAGGAAATACGGACAGACAGCTCCTGTCTTCTGCTGCCCCATCATATGTTGTGGCCCCTGTCACCTTTCCCCATCCCCTGGCCCAGGGGTAGCAGACAGTGATGGACGGGGATCAGTCACTCCTGTCCTAATTTCTACCCCAGTGAAATCTCAATGTAACATGGAGATGAAGAAAAAAATGCGAGCTTGTTCTAATTTAGAAAATGTTATTGTTGTGACAATGTGTAAGTACAAGACTATTTTAATTTCCATTTGAACAGTATTTCAGAAACAATGTTTAGCAATGGAATTATTTACACTGATTTTTATTCTTCCCACAAATCTACATTAAAGTTTAACTTCTCTAAATAGCATCGTTTGTGTTTCAGCTGTTTCATTTCAAGAAATCCAAAATATTTATCCTAGCAAAATAATTATTATCCTGTCAGCCGGGGTTGTTCAGTTACAATGTGCGTGTGCCGCAAACATCACAACTACACACACGTGCAGCTGCTCTCACTCCTTATTGTTTATGCTGGTTCCCTCTGGAAGGCAGGAAACATGCTCCCGCCTCCTGCAGGACTCGCACTGCACCTTTCAAAAGGATAGGTGACAGAATGATGGGACAGTATTGATTAAGCAAAATATTTCAAACAACTCCCACAAGGTTCTATAATAATATTCCTAGAACTTCAGCTAGAATTAATTCATGTGATTTTTAACTTTCTAGCCACATATAATCAGTAGTTAAGATCTGACCCTCCCTTTCCTGGTCTCCTTCTCACTTCAGTGAAGAAAACACATTCTCCAACCTCAGATGCTGTTTTCCCATACACAGAAATCTCTTCTCCCACAGCCTTGTTTGGTTTTCTTTAGAAATATGATTGGCAGCCAGTGGGCTGTCTGTGTGGCGCTCTTCATTTCAATGGGCTCTTTGTGTTCTTGGGGATCAGGGGATCTTGTCTCCCTGAACTGAACAATCACAGATTAACTTACTTGTATTAAAGATCCTGGCTCTGAAAGACACTTACCATGCAAGTCTCTGAAAGTTCATGGGGAAACCTTTCTTCACAGTCATACATCAGTCCAAAGGGTGATATTTTGCTGTCACGTGAGGCTTAGAGCACAAAGAAAATAAAGTTATTCCAGGAAATGTATCCAATGGCTCTGGGTTCTGCCCACCATCTCCTGGAATACTCTGTAGAAATAGTGATTGATTTAATTTTTTGAAATTAGTGATTGAACCTAATTATTTGAAGGGGTAGCTGAGCAGAGTGCGAGGGGAGGCACATCACAGGGCATGGCTACAACTACTTCTTTGTTTTCACCTTGATGCAGTAGGAACATTTTCATTGTAGTTCAATTCTGAAGATATTCAAAATATTCAGTTCATGGCACAGCGCCCTCTCCTTACCTTGAGCGTTTGAAAACTGAATAAAAGTTGAGAGTTTAACTCCCTTAGACTCCAGCGCTCGCTAAGAGGCAATTACCGGACAGGGCAGGTCTCGTCCAGCAACACACAGTCTCTGGATCTTACTTCTGATGCAGAAATGGAACTCTAAACGCGAGGACAAAATGAAAAATTGCTAAATGGTAGGATTAAAAGCTTTGCTAGCTATATTTTAATGACTTGTAATTATGGATAGTGACTGATTTAAATGAGGTAACACGTAGGCCAAAGCCTTGCTGTCGTAAGTGGTTTTGCCAATTTTTCTCTTACACAGAATTGCTCATCTGCTTAAAACGATGTTATTGCTGACTGCAAAAAGGTAACATGTTGTGCTGGAAGTTGTGTGGTAAATATACACAACACTGTAAAAGAAGCCTTTCTTCTGGGAAGACCGAGAAACAGAGAGACACAAAACAACGTGACTTAAAAACTGCATAAACAGCAAAAAATGCAGAAATTGTGTAAACTGAAGCTTGCGCATGCATAATGTATGGGTTACATAAAACCCATAGGCTTGATGTGCTAAAAGCTGATTGGAGAAAAGTTAAGTGATGCAGATTGTGGAAATTCATAAAAATCCAAGTGAACAAGGCCCAGATCAGAGAAACACTAGACCAGACATTGAAGGAGGGACTGAAGGACCAGACCCAGGGATCAGGGGAAGTGACGACCATCATCAAGTACAAGAGAACTTCCTGGGGCCTTGGCATGTGGTAACCTGGTTCGCTACCTATTCCATCTTGTCTGGTATATTTCCTGGCATAAATGGATGTTCAGATACTATCAGTGACAATAATTCTGTCTGAAATTGTATAAATCAAGGCGAAAATTGATTAAGCCTAAATTGGGTGGACTTGTGACTCAGTTTCCCACTTTAAATCCCTACGCTGAGGATATTATGATGTGACCCAAAGATGAAATGACAATGCACAGATAACGTTAAAAGACAGGCAGTGGCCGGCTGAGATCAACCAGCCAACTTTAACTCGGTGCCTGTGTAGCAGCAATTTTGCATGCAGGGCAAGCGTTACAAACCACCTGAAATCCTGTGATGCTGTCATACATGACTTGTCATGAGGAGGATTTGCACGATAACTTTAAGGAATCTTCCAGCTAATAAATCCACTTTGTTTATCAAAATGTGGTTCCTTTCCTTCCCCAGCAGTAGCAACAGTCCCTACTGGATCCTCCTTTCTTCCAGGGCTTTAACATCAGCTCCCTCAGGTTCTCCTACCCCTGCACCTGCCAGAACGTCAGCCCTGCTGGGACTTTCTCTGCTAACACACACCTTACACCTTCTCTTCTTCCCTGCTGCTGCCAAAAATGCCAGGTGATTCAAAGCAGGGACCTACATACCACCCCAAGATCCCATCATGAACATGAGGAGGGGGATACACTGCTGTTGTCGTGTTGCTGATGCTGTGGAGACCCTGAGGCCTGGCACCATCCTCAAATTTAACATCAATGCCAGGATGATGTATAGACCTGCAGAGAGGGACCCTCTGTTCCTGATACCAAGACTCGGAGGCCTCCAGATTAACAGGAATGCCAGGCTGCTATCTAGCCCTCCAGGAAGGGAAATTGCTGCTGATGCAGAGACCTTGAGGCCTAGATCCACTCCCGAAATATAATCGTTGCCTACTCAGTCCCAGTTTCCACTTCTCAGGTTTCTTATCCCAGTCCCAGTCCCAGTTCCCCTCTCCTGGTTCCTCATCCAATCTGTCTATTACATTCCACCACTGCCTCCCACTCCCAGTGTCTCTTCCGAGGCGCCTCATCCTACCTGAGTCTGCCTCCTCACCTCCACCCTGGCTCCTGTCCCAGTTCTCCACCCACATCCCTGCTCCTTGTCAGATCTGGCTCTTTCTACCACTGGTTCCCAGTCCCAGCCTTGTTGCCCAGCCAGTCCCAGTTTCCTCCCCCTGCGCAGCTTGTCATCTGATCTCAGTGTTCGTCCCCCCCCCCCCACTTGTTTCCCACGCAGCTCCCACTTCCCATTCCCGCTCCCGATCTCCTCGACTCAGCTCCCAGTCGCAGTCTCTTTGCCTATCCATTCCCAGCCTGGCTCCCAGTCTCCTTGCCCAGCCACTCCTAGTCTCCCCACTCAAACTCCCAATCACAGTTTCTCTTCCCTCACTAGCCTCCTCAATCTACTCCTTTCCTCCCTTCAGTCTGCCTTTCATCCCTTCTGCATTCGAATCAGATGGCTTACCCCTTCTTGCTGCCTCAGTGCCAGCAGGGGATCATTGAGAGCATGGTAGAGACAGGCTCCCCAGTCTCAGTTCAAGTGCTTGGCCCAGCCCTGGTCCTGAGCAGCTGGGAGCAACCATTGCAGGGAAAGTCCTTCTGAGCCCCTGGGCTGGAGCAAGCTCAATCGCAGCATGGGGAGAGATGGCACGTATGCAGCCTGGTCAGCACCGAGAGTTGTAAGGGGCTGGAGCAAGCTCAATGAGGATGGCAGTTTCAGAGATTTTAGCTGTTAAGTTCAAGCAAGTCTCTACTGTGCATGTCTGAACTGCAATTTTTCAAAGGTTTATAACTTAGTCAAATGTGGGTGAATTTTCAGAGGGACAGCAAAAGGCACATCCCTGGCATAACGTCCACTCTACTGCCAATTTTCCAGTCCCTATTCCTAAGTATAGGGGCACTAGAGCTGTTCAAAGAAAAGGTTTCAAAATTTTTCAAACACAGGCGAAACAATGTACTTTTTCTTCTTGGAAACAGCAAAACCATTTTGTCTGAAATTTCCCAAAAACAGTTAGCCTGAGGCAGACAGCCAGCAGCAAAAACTTCAGCCCTAATCGTTGGAGTTTGGCAAAGTGATTTGTAACCGAAAACAGGTTCTTAGAATGGCAAATGTTGGGCAACCTAATTAAAAGGTAGGACTGCCAGCCTTGCCTATAATAACATCATCCTATCCATCCCCCTTTCTGCATTGCTGGTCAGCCTTCTCCATAATGATGTGCTCCCCATAGCTCATGGTTTCTTGAAGGATGTCTGTTATAATGGCAGAGTTATGATTCTGGTAAACAGAAGATGGCTAATTTCTGACTGTACATTTTCAAAGTTATTTTTTAAACAGCAGAGGAATTAAAACCAGCTATAAAATAACTGTGGGGATTCGCCTGGAATAAATATAACAGAAACAGCTCCATGTTGAATTAATTTCATTTAAAATGTAATTAAAAAGAGTCTCCATCCTGATCAGGAACAGAAATCCAGATTCCCCCTTTTTTTTTTTTTTTTGCATATACCAGACTGTCTGAGCTATCCTTTTAAGACAAGAATGCTGTGGCTGCCTGAAAACAGGTGTTTCCTGGGCCTGGGAGCCCCCCAGCTGCTGTTGATTAAATCCAATGAACCAGCCTCCTTTTGCTATAAAACTCCCAGGAAGTAGGCTACTGGTTTGTTGCTTGTGGGGGGAGGTTTGTAGCTATGAGGACTAGGTGGTTGAGTCAAATGTTCGGGCTTTTTACTAGCTAAACTTTGATAGCTCTTTTCTCTTTGGAGGGGGTAAGATAATAGGAGATATTAACTCAAAATGAGTGCTTGACATCTGAACAGGGACCTCTCTAAATGAGGTTTAACTAGCTTATATAAATCAGGATAGCTTTCTCTTTTTTTAAAGCAATTAAGAGATCATTCTTCTAGCCAGGAAGTCTAAAATATGGATGTTTCTACTACAAACCCGTACATGCTGGGCCTTTATCAGAGGAGAAGGGGCTGACTTTTCTTGTATAGAGATTAGAAAACTCTTCTTTCATTAAGACCACCAGAGCCTTTAGAACTAATCTTTAGCAGTACTTCAGCTAGACAAGGAAAACCTCTCCTGACTTTTCTTACTTCCTAAACCCAGTGTAACTTTGCTGTTTTCCCAACCTTACTTTTCCAATTGAATGAATCTAATGGAGGGGTTTAGAAACAGGGTTTTTAAAAAAAAAAAACCCAACTATTCTTAACCTTTCTGTCTTAAGCTGTCTGAGGGAAGATGAAGGTTGGCATCTGAAGATGATAGCAACATACATTCTCCCTCTTAAACTAATTTAGTTGATATCCTGGAATACCTCTGTTATGAGGGTGAAACTACTTCTGGGGATATAGGAGAAACTCAATTCTGCAATGCTGTGATAAGGGAGGATTTCTGAATGGGCAGTCTGACCTGGAGTAGCTAGAAGTCAGGTCTGTAGTCCTCCCTATCACAAGAACATAGGTTAAGTAGAGCCTGTGTCTCAGGTGTAAAGCTGGGATGGTGTAGAAGTCTTTCTAGCTCTGGTGTAGAACAGAATCTGATTCCTATCCTACACAGGAGTGAGTAATTAGCTGCAGTGTGCACTGCCTTGCGATCCTGGCTCTTCTCTGGATGCCGCTGAAGCTTTTGGTCTCTTCAGTGGTCTATAGGAGAGAGTCAAAAACATTCCCTTGATCTGAACAGGGCATTCTCCAAATGAGCTCATTGCTTTATATAAATCAAGGGTTTCAATCTCCTTTCTAGAAGGCAGCACTCTAAGGGAAATATTACGAGTTGCTAGTAAATAGCTGCTACTGCATCATTGCCGAGGCCTTAGAGGGGTGATGCAAGGAATGAACATGGTCTGGATTGCTACCACCCACATGCACTGCAGTAACTAAAGCAGATCAAAGTTCAATGGCAAGCAGGTGACTTTCTGGTCTTCAGTTTCTCTAGAGGCTCAGGTGCGCCCCCCTGAGTTTAGAAATGCAATGCACTGAAACACAGGAGCTGAAATGACTTGTGGGTTAGTGATGAGTGTATTAAGAAATCTGATGTTTAGACATATGCTTAGAACTACTTTTTTTTTCTCCTCCCTCTTCCAGGCTAGGTTTCCAAACATACCTCTATCTATCCTGATGAATCAGTTACCCATTCCTTCCACTTTGCTTTAGAATGTTTTGCTGTTAAACAGAATCTCTTTCCACAAATAAGTCAGGGATCAAACCATCATTGCACGAAATAACCAGAATCCATTTGTCCACTTCTACTAGAACACCTTTACTGATTCTAGCTATTAAATGTTCAGACAGTATATATTAGTACAAAAATTCAGACAAGTGGCAGCTGTAAAACTGAGTGAAAAAAAGATTAAACAATGAACAGGCCTGATTTGTCCTTGCTTTGTGTACTCACTCACACCTATTCAAAGAGCATAAAAGGCAACCACCCTGTGAGTGGAGAATTCTGAGTTAGTAGCAATTTAGAGTCACTTTCCTTGGGGGTGAATAGGCTGCACCAGACAGAAGACAGTAAAGGATCAGGTCAGGTGAGCTGGTGGAGGATGCAGAGCCAAAAGCTTTTGTCCACTTGAAATGAGAAAGCTAGAAAATAATTTTCCTTGCTATTCCAGTGTTTTCTGGCTTAAAAGCTTTAGAAGCTGTAGGATAATGCTGGTGGAATAATATCTGATCATATAATACATTTGAAAATAAGGCGATTTACCTGTGCAGCCTGGTGTTTTTGAATTCTAGTGATGGATTATTAATAGCAACCAAAACTTCTGGGTTTGTTTGGGGTTTTTTCTCTTAAAATGTCTTGATAACCAGAGAAGTGAATAAAGTGGTGGAGAACTGTTTAGCACCAGCAGGTGATCTTAAAGATTCCCCAAGGCTCCAGTAATTCCTGATGGAACACCCCTGACTTCAGTAGTTACAGCAGGGATAAATCTGGCCCCAGGATATTAGTGATGTGCTTTGCTCCATAAAGAATGCTGGGAAGGGACTGAAAGAGATTTCTGATGTCAGCAGACTTCCATTTGTGCTCTAAGCACTAACCATATTTAACCTCCTTTCCCTTCATTGCTTCCTTTTGGGCTGGTTTGAATTCTACATGAACATCTTTTGCCAGAACTATATTAGGTGCATAGCTCATATACAAAGGTTAATGTGGGAAGTGTGAATTGGCTAATTAAAGGACTCTTCCCAAGTTGGCCAGTTAATCTTGTACTCGCTTTAAACCCTACAGATGTCTGTGAGATTTCTTCTACAAATATCCTTTTACCTATTATTTTTCAAATCAGGACCTTGCATTGCTTATCATATACCATTTATCAGCAGAACACTAGCTGTCCTTAGATTTCCAAAGCAGAATATAAAAAGGAAAATTCATGTCAAACAGATGTTTACCAGGGCTGCTTGAGGTTTTGCAAGAGATAATACGCCAGCTGAATAGAATCATTTAGGAGGCATTTTTCATTCTTTCATCATAAATCTCATTCAAGCAGGAAATAGTTTGAAACACAAAAGAAAGATAAATGAGTCTCATTAAAAGGAGTATGGTGTGTTAAACCATAGGTGTGTGACATGTTGAGCTATCACCATATCGGAGGACATGGGTCTGAAGGACAAGTGCTTCCTGACACCAAAGGAGTGGTGTTATGTAAGCAAGACACAAGTCCTAAGATATCTCATGGTGATGTACTTATTGAAAGAGAGAGATTTTCAGCATATTTTAAATGCCTTAATCACAAGATATCCTTGATCCCTGAAAGTAAATTTGGAATGCTAAGCTAATTAGTTAACAAACAGGCTGATCAATGACACTCTGGGTCAAATTTTTACCTCTGTCTAAGCAGGTAGAACGACATTGGCTTCTGTAGGGTTGTGCCCTGGGCAGACTTTAACCACATCACCCTCTGCTATACAAATATGCCCATGAAAGAGCAAACACAGACATAACACTTTTTCCTCCTGCTATTTTTGGGTCCAAGTCATGGTAAAAGTACATTTGATTGCTAAAGCAGTAGGAGAGAGCAGTTTGTTAAATTTTAATAAGTCATCCTTATTGCATGTAATGGAAATTACTCTGAAGCCCTGTTTACTCTTTTACCCTGCTGTGCCTAAATACGGAAGGAGATCTTACTTTCTAGCCAATGAAACTGGAGTGGTTCTCACTCTGCTGGCAACCTCTTTGAAGCGTGTGCTAGCGGGTGAGGCCAAGGTTAGCAATAGAGGCTTTATTAACAAACAGTGTTTTCAATTTTTAATTGGTGGATGACCTTATGCCTAGCACTGCATCTAGATGTAAATAATTACTCCATTGCACTCACTCCGCTGCATCCTATTGCTTAATTAATGTATTCTTATGCCTCCAAAGGTAATTTGAAGTTACTTGGCATTTTAAAAAGGGTACGTGGCAATGCACCCCCACACTGGAAAGCTCCCTACTGAAAGCGCCAATGTTCAAGTTCCCTTTCACTTCTTAAACCCAGAAGGCCTGATTCTCCTTGGCCCTGTGTCTTGTAGGCATTTGCACCTGTGTAAAATGGGCCAGGTCCTGATCCTTTGTTCCATGTGCTTTGAACTGCCCTAGCTGCACAAAGTAGGTGGAAAGCTGACTTAGGTGACCAGGTGAATGGTATGCTGCTGATCTGCATAGAGTGTGTACTGGAGGGTGTGGCTGTGGACAAAAGGTTGTGACCATAGTGCTGCTGTGTGCTCGTGATCCCGCGCTTACAGAACAGCCCTCGTGGGCTAGGCTAGATGGCACTCGCACGATCAATCTTCTATAAGCAGCCGAGAGGATTTTTTTTTTTTTAAGAAGTCGGTGGTAGCTTTTTCTAATGTAAATTGAAGCTGCTGATTTTGAAAATGGTTGTTACCAAACTGAATTTTGATGTTTAGACACTCAGACTTGCAAATAAATATGTCCACCAACATTAAGCAAAAACACACCAACAGCATGTGCATGAACTTGTCAGCAAAATGACACTGCTTGGCAGAATTCCTTTTTAGTCTATTAAGAACCGAAATGAGAAGACACGTCACGGTTTTAACACCTATTGGTACCTAAAAACATTTTTGAAACATTTATTGATCCTTATATCATAATATTAAAATAAGTTAATCATAACACAGAAGTTATGTTTCTTGTAATATGTGAAATCATCTTCTCATTTTCTTGCATTCTTAAATATTTGTTTTATAGTATATAATGGTTAGTAGTTAGAGTAGAATTAACCCAGAAGTGATGGTGATTGCCTTTTTTTACAAATAGATGAAGTGTTGGTTTTGACACTCGTTGTTGTTACAGTTGTAGGTAAACCATGGAACAGGTAGTAAATCTCAAGAGATACATGCCAGTTTCCTACAGTCTTTGCACTGTTTGCCATGAATCACGTAAAGAAGATTGGCATGAAGCAGGATTGCATAGAATAAGGGAGACAACAGACATTAGAAAGAAACGGCAAGAGAGGTCATTGACAGAACTGAATCTATCTTTCATTCAGAACAGACCGTAGGCACAGAAATTCGTGAGGCACTGAAATTGCTGTGCCCAATGCACTGACAAAGGCAAAGTCTAGAGTGAAGAGAAAACAAGATCATCTGCAACTGATGGAGCATATGTGGCAAACTGTATGAGGTGAAGAAAAGTCAAAGGAAAGGCGTCAACCATGGTGGCAGACAGAATTATTCCTTGGTGACCAATCACAGCCGATAAAGACAGCTGGACTGAAGTTGCAACAGATTTTGAAACATGAATTAACGCCTGACTCTTTGGCAATAGCACAGATAGTGGCAGTGTAAGAACAGGCAAAAAAGCAATTCTGGGTTACGTATTGACAGCTGTGTGTACTGCCCACCAACAGTTACCCCTCTTGGATGAAGCTGTCTTGTGACGGTTGCATACGTTTTGGTGAAAGCTATAAAAAAGCCATCCAGAGCCAAATCATTTGGAGACCTTGCAGACACATTTGTAAAAATAGTATTTAGGCCTGGAGAAGTCTTCCAAAGAATACGTAGTGTTTGACAGATACTACAAAGAATCTGTTAAGGGTAGTATCAAGGCAAAAATGCTCAAGAGGAAAAAGACCCATTTGAAGAGGAGTGAAAAGCCATTTCTATGCCTCTTCCATGCAACTGAATTCATTTCATTTCTCTTCCAGAAAATGAGGAGGATCTTGCAATGTTTTTATCTGAGCAATGAATGACACAAGCACCACAGCATAAAATCATCATTCTGGTCAGTGGCTTTTCGGCTGAGGCTGTGAAGTATGGTGCTCACAGCAACAGGTGACACCAATCACCTGTGTGCTTGTACCTGGAACAAGGTAGTCAGTGTACCTGACACCAGTACTTAAGTACTGATTATCAGATAAATAGATGTCAATCTGCTGCTGTATACCAAAATTTCTTGAAATAATACAACGGTGACATGAGTGCTTAACTTGTGTGCATTAAAATGTTTCCTTAATGTTTTTTCAAGAACCTTAGCAAATTAGAGAATTGGTCTGAAATCAACAAGATGAAATTCAATAAAGACAAGTGCATAGGATTACATTTAGAAAGGAAAAAAAATCAAATGCACAACTACAGACTGAGGACTAACTGGCTAGATGGTGGTACTGCTGGAAAGGATTTGGGGGGCTATAGTGGATCGCAAACTGAATATGGCTCAACAATGTGATGCAGTTGCAAAAAAGGCTAATATCACTGTGGGGTGTATTAAGAGGAATGTCATGCAAGCCACGGGTGGTAATTGTCCCACTCTATTCGGCATTGGTGAGGTCCCAGGTGGAGTATCGTGCCCACTTCCTGATCACCACGTTTCAGAAAGTTGTAGATAAATTGGAGAGAGTCCAGAGGACAGCAATAAAAATGATAAAGGATTTAGCATACCCAACATCTGAGGACAGGTTTAAAAAAATGGGCATGTTTAATCTTGAGAAAAGAAGACTGAGGGGGGACCTGAATGTTTGCAGTATTGTTGTAGCCGTGTTGGTCCCAGGATATTAGAAGGATAAGGTGGGTGATGTAACACATTTTATTAGACCAACCCCTGTTGGTAAAAGAGACATGTTTTTTTAGCTACATTGAGCTCTTCTTCAGATCACCAGGGGGACGTGATAACAGTCTTCAAACATGTTAAGAGCTGTTAATAAAGAAAATGCTGATCAATTGTTCTCCATGTCCACTAAATGTAGGGTGAGAAGTAATGGGCTTAATTTGCAGCAAGATACCCGGCAATTCTATCTAAAGTGCTGCCCTATGTGAAATGCACACGGTGCATTTATGTTCAGGTGTCGTCCATACTGGGCATCTTTGCATTGTTGCTAATGTTGTACTGCATTTGCTGTAGTGGAAACCCCCGGTGTAGATGCAATGCACCTTGTAAGACTGGCTTGCTGTTCAGTTACCAGAATTAGTCATACTATTGCAGACCCCATTATGCACTAGTATAGTGTGTTGACATTGTCAGTTTGCTCTGGTGTAACTATAGCTACACCAAAGCAAATTTCTGTAATCTATACATGCACTTACTCACTAAGGGCCTGGTCCTGCAAGGTGCCAAGTTTCTCCTGTGGAAGCATCCTTTACTACCAGGGATATCAGCATGAGCTGGGAGTGCTCATCTTGCAGAATTAGACTGCAGCCTATTAAACTGTTTACACAAACTGTGCTAAGGTTAGACAATTACTTCTTCTATCTATCTGATGAATTATCACTATCATCATCTTAATGATGCAGTGCTTTACACTGTGCTAGTGCCTTTCATCCAAAGATCTGAAACACTTCTACAAACATTACAGTGATTTAACTTCACAACACACTTGAGAGGCAATGAATTGTTTATTATATCCTTTTGCTTCGTATTGGTAAAATGAGGCAGACAGAGCATGAGTTTAATTGTTCAACTGATAGAAAGCAATCCTCTGGTAGGTCCAGGAATGGAATCAAGGAGTGCTAACTCTCAGCCCCCCGAATTAAGTTCTTGTATGCAGCACTTTAATGGGAGGGTTACATGTTCAGGCAAGGCTGTATCCTCCTCAAGTTATCATCTGAACTAGGTGGAAGTTGAAAAGAAGTATTTTAAAGGTTTATTCTGTCTCCTACTTTGTCAGCCATATCACCTCAGGCTGTCGTCTTGTGGAGAATCAAACCCAATGTATTTATATGTAAATAAAGGAGTGCACATTACATGCACCCATTTATGTGGTTTATATAATTGAAATAACACTTATGAATGACAGGAGAACACCTTACATACAATCCTTTCCGTTCAAATTGATGCCAGATCTTTCTAGTCTGTTTCTAGAATTTCTCATTTATAGTAGTGGAAAGCGTCTGGTTCATGAAGTCCACAGCCAACATGATGGTCTCTTCTTTCCAACAATCAAAATTCTCTCTCACTGACTCAGTTAAGAGAAGATGGTCCCTCTTTTCCCCAACCGTGATGATCTCACTGAATCAGGCCACAGTAGAGTGGTCACTCGTTCACAAGCCTGGAAAATTTCTTTCATGTATTCAGTCTCTCATAAGGTTGGTCCCTCAGTAATGGGCAGAATGCAGGTTTTTCTTGGCATCTTTAACAATATCAGGTCTTTAAGCAGACAAGTGGTAGTGTCTCAGGCTGGTGTTTTTTCCTCTCCCTTCTCCCAACTTCATAATTTTCTCTTGTTCCAGCCAGGATGCTCCTCAGGGGGAAGGGGAGGGATATTTCTCTACTGACACCTCTTCAAGAAAGAGGTGGCCAGCTCCCTACCCTGTTTTATCGGCATCACCTCCTGCAGGGCAGCTTGCTGCTGTGAGGAACCAATGGTGGGGTTGTGGCTTTGCTTCCTCAAGCGGTTGGCCTCTGAGGACACTTTTCTGTAGATGTTATTCATGAGGGAGATCATCAGCCGTTTGGCCTGGCTTGACAAGTGCCCATTGCTCTCTTGCAGCTGTCTCAGCATCTTGGCATCATATGGAGTGGGAGAACACTTCTTCCCATGCCTGCTCTTTCCACGTTTCCTTGCTGGTGTCTGACTTGCTTGCCTCTTTCACTTTGTCTGGGACTTCCTCCGCTTGGCCTGGGACTTCCTCCCATGGTTCTTCTGTCTTCTCCGAGTCTGGGCCTTCTTTCTTCCTCTCTGGGCAGTAGCCATTGCTCCACTCAGCTCAGTTCAACCCCTTTGCCTGCAAATACCACTGGCCTTCCCCCAGCTGTACTCATATATAGTGGCAGACATTGAAATGAGGGGCCAACTCTGAGCCCAGTGATTGGCTGACTGGAACAGTGCCCCAGCTAGTAACAATGTGATGTCAGTACAGACCCACATGCCTCATAGTGGGTAACTTTGGGCCTTTTCCTCCCACACAGAAGTGAAGGCAGAAGGGGCGGGACAGGATTGTTCTGCCCTGGGGCATCAAATTCCTGTTGGTGGGCCTGGTTTCAAATGTTCAGCTTAAGCTTTCCTCAGCTGTCTGAAACATGAATGCCTGCCTTTTGTGGCTAGTGAAAACCAGCACTGGGGTTATTACTGGTGAAATAGGGATACTAAGTCACCTTTGAAGGCAGTTTGCCTAATTGTCTGGTTAGGCTGCTGCTGAAGAACTCATCAATTCATTCACATTCTGCTCTTTTTTTGTCCTGTCTCAAACCTTCCATTTTGGGGGTGGGTTATTAGGAAGGTTGCAGTTTGCTAACTTCAACCACACCCACATTCTTCCGACTTCTGAGGTCCTAACAAGTCTGGACTTAAACTAAGGAACGGCCTAAGATCTGCATGGATCTCTTTAGTTCATCGTTTTGTGGAGTCAAAGAATGGAGTCAATCTGAACACAAACCTACCAACACCTCCACCATCTGAGATGCTCCAGGAGATGCTCCCATTTGCATGCCTGTTCTTAAGACCAGACCTGCATCCTGAAAGGCCACACACACATTGTGGAGGCAGGCAGTGGGGAATGGGGTGGCTGGAATTTCCTTAAATGTTCAAAAATGAGGTGGCACAATTGTTTGTGTTGAAAATTGTGTGATGTTTGTAAGCCAGGCTTGTCATGTGTTTAGACCTGACTCATGAGTTCTGAGCGCTGGGGTAGGCACTGCTGAATGTGAGATCAGTGTCATTACCTCCGAGCTCCTGCTGTTGAGTAGAAATGACTTTCTGACCCTGCACATTCCCATCTTCACTCCTACAGAGAAGACATTCTCCATCATCTTTCATCTCGGCTGTTCGTGCAGTAATTCTGCAGTGCAGCTAACAAGGGTGTGAGGGGAAATGAAAAAGGCAAATGCATGCACAGTACCTGCTAGATGTTTTTGCCTCCCCCTGAAAAGAGAAATAGGAAACTATCAATAATATTCGATAACTTAATACAACCGTGTGAAAAACCATCTGGTGTCCATTCCCCGTGGGTGCGCCGCACTTACAGGTACAAACCCTCTTCCCACCCCGGAGTCACACACCGACACCAGCAGCTCCGCAGCCAGGCCCTAGGCACCAGCCTGGCGGGAGGGCACCGGTGTTGTGCAGCAAACTGTGGTCCAACAGATTTGGTGTTTCCGGCTGTACTGAGCATGCACACAGGGACTGAGCATGCTCAGTAACATTTGCTGCAGCCGCTGCCCTTACCCTGCCCTTACTGGGAGTCAGACTCTGTTCCCCTCTGTTTAGAGGGGCTAAAAAGGGGCAAAGGGGGCACATTGAAGGCAGGGATGGGCAGGATCTGATCAGGGGACAGAATTTTACTGGTCTGGGGGGTGAAGCCGATGGAGGCAGGAGTAGGAGAGGGGCTGAGGAGCAAAATCAGGGAGGCGGGTAATGAGCCGGGGTTAGCCCAGGTGAGGCGCTGCCAGCCTGTTACAGAGGCAAAACCCCAGCCCAGGGAGGGGCAGAGGGGGCAGCATTGACCCCACTGGGATGAGCCACCTGTGACCTGCCCTGTTTGCAAACATAGTGCGGGGTAGGAGGGGCTGAGGGGCTGTTTTGTTTCTGCTCTCACATGCGTCTCTGTCTCAGGGAGACTCAGCTCCGGCTTCCCAGGGCTGGGTTCTTAAAGGCACAGGCTAGGCATCCCAATACCTAAAAACAGCAGCTCCTGCTATAACATTCTGGGGTGATACAAGGGAACTGATTCCATGAAACAATGCCACACATCTGAAGTATGCTCCTTTTAGGATGTTATTTTTATTAGTCTTAATACTCTTACCACGTCGTCATTTACCTTTATCATCATTGTGTGGATGCAGGTCACTGTGCTATATATTAGTTATATTAATTGCAAATACTTACCCTAAATATTTATCAGTAAATAAGTGGTATTACTTTTGGGAAGGATATCTCTCTTTGTAATGTTGTACTTGCTATGATTCTTAAGAAGTTTTAATTGTATAATTGTTGTATTTAGATAAATGTTTGAGTTTTCTTAGAGTAACATATCTGGCATATAAATGGAAAATAGGAAAGATTCAGATTACTGTTCAAGTCACTAGAGGAAAAAAGATGTTCATAACTCTGAATCATATGTTTACATAGTTGTTTTTGAAGACATGTTTGATAAATCTTGGTTCTTGATTGTATATTTGTATACAATAATAAAGTTTTGAAAATTAGAAGAGAACCTCTTTCTTGCTATAGTAGGCAAAACTGAAACTTGGACGAATGAGGCTAAAGAATGAGATAAAGTAATACCAGGGAACAAAATTATTGTAAGAACACAATAGGTCAGCCTGCTGGGGGAAATGGCGCTATACATGAAAGAAAGCATATCACCCAACGAAGGAAAACTTGCAAATGAACCAAATATAAAATGGAATGTCTCTGGATCGTAACTCCACGCTTCACTAATAGTAATATAGCAGTAGGGATATATCCCGCCCACCTGACCAGGATGGTGATAGGGACAGTGAAATGGTATGTCAGATTACAGAGACTATAAAAATAAAGAACTGAATAAAAACGGTGGATTTCAACTAGCCCTATATTGAGTGAGTGTGTCATCTCAGGGTGGGATGCAGAGATAAAATTTCCAGGAACCTTAAATGTAAGCTTCTTGTGGCAGCTAGTCCTGGAACACACAAGAGGAGAGGAAATCTTTGCTTTAGTTGTAAGTGGAGCATGGATGTGGTGCAAGAGGTGAATATAGACGAACTGCTTGGTAATAGTGGCCAGAGCATCATAAAATGAAACACCCATGTGGGAATTAAAACAGCAACTTGAACCCCAAATTAAAGGTAGATTACTGAAAGTGAAATATGTGAATGGTGAATGAACTGAAATCCTATTGAGGAAAATAGAAAGGAGTTTAAATGGTGGCAAGTGACGTGTAAAAATATAATTGGGAAGGAGAAATGGATTCTGAAGAATAGGTAAACTAAAAAGAGAACAAAGGAAAAAATTTAAAAAGTCTATCAGAAGCAGGAAGAGTTTTGCGGCAGTCCTGCGCGGGTCACAGGTTTTGTCTGGTTTTGGCATAGGGCATCTTATGTGACAGAAACACAGACAGGACAGAAACTGTGGCAGTACTAACAAAAACAGCGAGAGTTCTGTGGCACTTTAAAGACTAACAAATTTAATATTTGCAGACATAAGCTTTTGAGAGACTACCTATTTTCTGTATTACTGCATCTGAAGAAGAGAGCTGAAGTCTCTCGAAAGCTTATGTCTGCAAATATTAAATTTGTTAGTCTTTAAAGCGCTACAGAACTCTCGTTGTTTTTGCTGTATACAGACTAACACAGCTACCCCTCTGGAACTGTGGCAGTACTGCACGGGTCACAGGTTTCATCATCTGGCATCTTAAATGCCAGAAACAGAGACAGGGCACCAAATCTGTCAGACCACAGTTTGTGGCACAACTGGAACCTGCTCCCACGGTCTCCCCCTCCCCTCCTCCTTCCTGCCTCTCCTCAAAACCCGCTTCCCAGGGGGCCCTGAACCCTCCCTCTGTGCCAGGGAACATTTAAACAGGGGTCAGTGCCCCCTCCCCTGATCTGTGCAGAGTGTGAGCTCCCCGAGCAGGGCTGTGTCTGTGGGTGTGTCTGGGACGTGCCCGGTGCTGAGGGGCTGTAGGGGTATTAGTGAATATACACAATAATCCGACAGGCAGAGCACAGGGGTCTGCCTCGCCTGTGATTCCCAGAGAAGTGTCTGTGTCTCCTGCTGGGCTGTGCAGTGCTCAGCACATGGGGGGAGCCACAAAAATATTAGTGGCTAATGACCCGTAAGTAGAGCTAAGGGGGGAATAAAAGGCAGGAAGAGCCAGAACCACACACAGGGAGAGCGAGAAGGGCCCCAGGCAGAGCAGAGAATGTGCAGGGACAATGGATGCTGGAAATTCAGCTCCTTTCCCTGCGTGTGACTTGCCCACAGACTCAGCGTGATTCTCTTGGATTTGTCTGTTCAGTTATTTTGCAAGTAAAGTTTCAAACAATCCGAGCTGTGTGGGCAGGTTCTGACGGGTCCCACGGGGCCCATGGGAGTGTTTCTGTGCCGTGATTGGATGAGAGGATCTCCTAGAATGGGGAGTGGTGGGAAATACTTGCCATGAACAGTTTAAAGTGCATTTCCATGAATATTTTCTGTCGCAGTCCCACATTGGCATGAGCATTGCAGGCAGCGAACTCCCTCCGCTGGACGTCCATGCGCTGAGCGTGCCAGGGCTGGGACGTGGCTGCCGCAGACATTTATTGTTACTGGCAGTGGTGGTGGCGGGAGTCACTCTGGGTGTTTGCTCAGCGCTCGCTGAATGAGAGGAGGGAGGCAGGGGCAGCAGGAGGGACTCAGGGACTCTGCTTGTCGGGCCACTCTCTGGGATTGTCCACAGTGCCTGGGCCAGTCAGCTGCCCAGCTCCCAGGGAGAGTTGCTTGGAGCCCATCACCCCTCGTGCCATTGAAGGTCACAGCTGCCAGGTTTGTAATTTGTGAAAGGCCTGAAACCTGCCTGCTCACACCAGGGGGTGTTAATGTTTTACTGGTATTTCTATGACCTCACCGCTAGGGGCAGTGTGTGTCCGGGCTCCATTCCCACTGACCAATGGGCTGTTCCCACTGTCACCGCTAGGGGCACTGTATGTCCGGGCTCCATTCCCGCTGACAAATGGGTTGTTCCCCCTGTCACCGCTAGGGGCAGTGTGTGTCCGCGCTCCATTTACACTGACCGTTCAGGGAATGAGTTTTTCGCATGAGCTGCATTTGCTCCAGGGGAGAAGGTGAGGTCTGAAAGCAGCTAAGTGCGATGCGGGGTATTTCTACGATGGCTGGGGAGAGTGACAGATGGACGTGGCACCATCCGCAACAGCATCAGGTAGTGGGAGATACAATATCACCTGGAGAAAGTCAGAGACGTGACCCCAGCCTCCTGGTGTGGGGAGGGACATGGCTCCTTATTTCTCAGGTTATCTCCGTCTAATTAAGGCATCTCAATTTCCATCCCATTTTAAAAATACATACAGTTTCCCATTTCTTATTGTCTTGTCCCTCTTTTCCGTCATTTCTCCTCCCATTTATACAAGGTTTATTTTCCCTTAACACTTATCCTTTTCTTTCCTGGTTTCTGTTTATTTTCTGCAACTGCTGAAGTTCTCCTTTGTTCTGTCTTTTTAAAATCACTGCTTCTTTACAGATAATCAAGCCCACGGGTCACTACAGATAAACTCAGCACAACACAAAGATTCAGGTAATGCACGTTCCCCTCCAGTTAATACAAGTGCAGTTACAAGGTAACACTTTCAGACATACCAGTTTTGTAATTGTATTTAGGCACTTAAAGATGCAGATAGGCACCTAGTGGGATTTAAAAAGCCCCTAGGTCGAAATTCACAAAAGTATTCAGGTGCCTAAATCTGGTCTTAGGTTCCTAAATCCCTGTTAGGCTCCACTGTGATTCATAACACTCCCGCGGAACCCTTTAGGTGCCTAAACTCATTTGGCACCTAAGTTTTTGCAGTAAAAAACTCCCTGGATGCCTGTTTCTCCACTTTTGGGCATGTGTTCTGCTGCTTCTTTCTAAGCATCCGGACACCGATCCCCCATCTTAGCCCCAGAGCAATTCACCAACCAGCAGGGGAAGAGACATGTTCACCTGCCTAACTCGCCTGCAGCTCCTGATCCTGTGGGTGGCCTCAGAGCTGACAGTAAATTGTTGGGGGCAGGAGCTCCTCAAAACATTTAGCCCATGGGTTAGAGTAGTCGGTTACCTGGAAACCCCATCAACTTCCCTCTCCAGCTGATGAGGCAAAGGGCTTTGAACACACGGGAGTGTGCTCTAACCACTGGGGCATAGGATATTCTAATGTGGGTCTTCCTCAGGCTCTGGTGGTGAAGCTGTTGCTTTCGGGATAAATAACTGAAGAGTCACTGGGCCGGAGGAAGAGAGGGCATACGCATGAGAGTAACTCTAGAGAGCGGGATTAGGATGTGGAAACCTGAGTGTCCAGTCCCCCTCTTCCAATGGCTCTTTAATTAGTTATCCAGAGTGTGACAGCTTCACCGGGAGAGACTCCCACAGCAGAAAACGCTGTAGCCCATTGGAGAGAGACTCTGCTGAGAGGTAGCAAATCCCTGTGAAAATCTTTTCTCCTCATCAGGCAGAGGGGAGCCCAAAATGGAGTCCAGGGTCCCATGAGCAAGTCACATGCCCTTGTGCGCTTTGATGAGTCATAAGAGCAGCCATTGCCCGTATTCTGGCTAAAACATCCACAGGAAGGATCAGTGGATAGGACAGGCTTCTTCTGTGGCCTAGTGTGTGGGCTCAGTGACTGTGTACTGGCACCCTGTATATACGCTGCATTCCTGAGTATGGCCCACCAGGTAAAATCTGCATTGAAGCCAGACCGCCCCTTGGGACTGGGCTATGACAGTTAATGGCCCATAAAGGACACTATCTGTAACTTCAGACACAGCATGATATACGCCTGTCAACAGGACAATCACACTCAGCAACTCATAACTTTTCCATTGACACCTTACATGACATATAGCGTAAGTTTTATTGCAGTCGTATAACAGTGGTAGCAACAATGTTATACACAGTTATACGTCAATCATACAACATCCCAGGTGGGCAAGGAGTCCTATGTGCCTTGCACAAGGGGGTTCCTATGGAGGACGGCTGGTCGTGTGTGTGGGATGCTGGGCTTTAGGCTTAGGAGACCGGAGATCAGTCCCAGGAGCTCCTTGTGCAGGGTGGGTGAGGTGCTTAGGCCTTGTCTATGTAACTAGATGAGCAATGGCCCCTCCCACCAAGCAGAGCTGCAGCTGGCATTGGCACAGGATGCTTTCCCAGAATAGATGACACACGTTCCCAGAAGGGAATAAATTGTACCCTCAAAAGGGCTACAGGCCAGGTTTTGCTGGCACAGCTCTGTGGGAGTGGGGTGGGAGTTTTTCACACTCCTAACGGACATAGTTATGCCAACAAAACCTTCAACTGTAAACCAAGCCACAGTCTCTCCGTGGCCACAGACACTAGCACGGCCCTACCTCGCAGCGGAGTGTGAGACTAAAAACCCAGTGGTGCGGGACATGGGATGGGCGTGGGACCATGTCAGTATGAGAACGAGAACGACCAAGCCAGCGCCCCACAGGCTGCTCCCCCCACACAGGGTCCCGCATGGGCACCTACAGTTTTTGGCCTCAACTTTTTTTTAACTGTATAAAATTCAGAAAATGGCTGCGGGATTTCGGAATGTTCTAGGGGAGGGGAGCTAGGTCCCCTTTGTACCGCCTGCCCCACAGCCTCCCAGAGAACCCCGCTGGGGTCAGCTCCAGGCCAGGCTTGGGGGGATTCCCAGGTCCCCTCCGGACCATTAACTGCATTATCTGACTCCCAAAGAAAAGCCGAGCCCAGTGAGTGCAACAGGCCAGTCAGCAGCAGGGAGCATCCCGGCATTTCCAGCCCTAGGGACTCTTTGCTGCTGGCAGGGAGTGAAACGGCCACAGGGGGCAGGGGGAGAGCACCAGACCCTGCTGTACGGGCCCCTCTGCGCTGCAGACACAGCCTGTCAGGGGAGCTGGTCCTGGCACCATGGAGGGAGGGTGGGAGGTGGGGAGAGCTGAGGGAGGGGATTCAGTAGCTGGGCCAGGGGAAGGGCAGTGAGAGCCCAGCCCCAGGGCTGTGTGAGTGATGGGCCCAGGAAGTTCTTTACCCCTCTCCCCATGTGTTAGCTCCAGCCCAGCCTCTGGCCTAGCCCTCCCCCCCATGTCCTTCGATCTTTGTACCTTCCTCCATGCCTGGGACACCCACCCTGACCTCCTGCCCCAGCCCTGCAGACTTCTCCTCCTAATGCCTCCACACGCCCGTTAGTGAGCCCCTAACCCAGCCCCGCTGGGAGCTCCATGGCAGGGAACATACAACATGCCCAGGGCACTGACAGTGCTACAGAAATAACACGGAATAAGAGTAACACCAGTAACTTCAGGCAGAGCAAAGACAAAAATAAAAGGCAAGAGAGCGAGAGCCGGGGGTGCAGGTTGGAGGGGAGGACAGAAGGGCTGAAAGCAGAGCTGGGGGAATAATGTGCATCATGTGGAAGAGTTCCAGAGGGGTAGCCGTGTTAGTCTGAATACAGCAAAAACAATGAGAGTTCTGTAGCACTTTAAAGACCAACAAATTTAATTTCAGTAGGCATAAGCTTTCGTGAGCCTCAGCTCACTTCCTCATGATGCAGTTGGTAGAAATGATACAGCAAAATAGGAAACATATAGAAAACATATAGAAGGCAACATTTACATATTGTGAGGCCTGGCGCTGTGCGCTCGGCTCACATGCAGCCAAATGGCTGCTTGTTGAGTAGAATAATAGACTGTGTTGAGGCCGAGTGTAACGGATGAGAGATGTGTTAGTGTCACCCTCTCAGCGCGCGTCTTCAGATAAATTTTGTTTCCTTGGATAGAGTTAAGTTTCGATTTTGTATATAGGATATAATTAGCATAAATAGGGGGAAATTAAGCAAATATTACCGTCTTATTTAGACTAGCAAAATAAGCCAGATGAGCAGCCTATCACCAAACCAATATGCTAAATGCACCAATGGAAGCCAATTGTTGGTTCCAACCATCAAGTGTCAGTCTAATTAGACCAAAATTTTAACCAACCAGTAACACCAAGCATTGGCTTGACTAAGGTTCACATCAGATAAAAGACAGAGTCCAACGGGTCAGGAGTGTGGTGTGTTCGGATGTAATCAGCACAGCAGAGGCTGATAGCCAACACATCCCCCTTCTCGACTCCTTGACTTCTGGACTTTGCCCGGAAGAGAAACAGCTTGAAACAGAGCAGAACAGAGCAGAGCAGATTGAGGCAAAATCAAAGATTGAGTAAGTATATTGCGATTGAGTACAGTGACTAGGTATTAGGCCTAGTAGGAGTGGCCTTCCTGAACAAAGGGCTCTTTTCCGAGTGGCATAGCCATTCGTGGAAGTAGGGAACCGCTGATACTTTTAGACAAGTAACAGAAGATTAGGTTAAGATTGCTTCAAGGGGAAAAGTCTTTTGCTCAGAGACTAGGTGAGACTGAAACGTCCTGAGGACACGGTTAAGGGTTACCGTGAGGCTGGGGCTAGGTGCAGGAAGCAGGCATAGCAGGCCTAAGGCACGAGAAGTATAGTTAGGGACTGTTACTGGTCGCTGTTGAACACGGCAAGTGAGGGGTAACAAAGGATCAGCTATTGTAGCGGTCTCGCTTGAAGCCACGTTTGAGATACTGAGGTACTATCGGGGGACTCGCAACAGTTTAGGCA
The DNA here is from genome assembly GCA_007922225.1 of Emydura subglobosa. Lineage (NCBI taxonomy): Eukaryota > Metazoa > Chordata > Testudines > Chelidae > Emydura > Emydura subglobosa. The sequence goes on from ML681314.1 coordinate 59,810, forward strand.
CGCATTCCTATCGCTTACATCCTGAATTGCTCAGGATTTCTTCTCTTTCTATCTCTCTTATATTTTCATCGGAATTGTGTATTGAATAAAGACTCGGATTGTAACAAAGACATTGAGTATTGGTACTGATTGAAGGGCTTGAAAGTGTTAGTCACTGTAACACGGTCAGGACCACAGCGAACTGAGCAAGGGGAGTCAGTCACACTACACAGGACTCACCCTTCATTAGGTAGTCCTCTCTGCACGGCAACTCGGGGGCCCTTCACTTAACATCTTGATAATACCCGAGACCATTGCCTGTGACACATATCCAAGGGCATAGATAACAATGGGGTAGGAGGATAGAAGTTGGGTACTTGAGGCTTGATGACAACATTGAGTACCACCCATCCTGGCTTACAGACAGCCCCCCCAACCTGAAGCAAATACTCACCAGCAACCATGCACCCTACAAAAAATCCAATCCAGGAACCTATCCCTGCAACAAACCCTGTTGCCAACTCTGCCCACACATCGACCCTAGTGACAGCATCACTGGTTCTAACCACATCAATCACACCATAAGGGGCTCATTCAGCTGCACATCCACTAATGTAATATATGCCATCATGTGTCAGCAATGCCCCTCTGCCATGTACATTGGCCAAACTGGGCCATCACTACGCAAAAGGATAAATGGACACAAATCAGACAGAAAAAATAATAGCATCCATAAACCAGTCAGAGAACATTTCAGTCTCTCAGGGCACTCTGTCACTGACCTGAAAGTTGCTGTACTTCTCCAAAAAAACTACAAAAACAGACATGAAAGAGAAATTGCTGAGTTAGAAATTATCTGCAAACTGGGTTTAAACAGGGATTTGGAATGGCTATCTCATTACAAGAGGCAAATTGCTTTGCTCACCCATTCTCACCTCCTACTTAATGGTTGTCATCAAGCCTCAAGTACCCGGCTTCTATCCACCTACCCCATTGTTATCTATGCTCTTGGATATGTAAATGTTTTCTATATGTTTGTTTCCTATTTTGCTGTATCATTTCTACCAACTGCATCTGAGGAAGTGAGCTGAGGCTCACAAAAGCTTATGCCTGCTGAAATTAAATTTGTTAGTCTTTAAAGTGCTACAGAACTCACGTTGTTTGTGCAGCATGTGATGTGTCCAGTGAGCTCCGCTTCTTTTCCTGTTCATCAGCTGCTCACAAACTGATCCCGATTTTTGCAGATTTATCTGTTGTTCAAAAATATTAGCTAGCTACGTTTGTCAAATAAATTGATCTGCGTGTGATAGTTGTGATTGGACACAGAGATCACATGGGATTGTTTCTGTTCCTTGATTGGATGAATTTAACTTGTAGAAAAAGGTGCAAATATTTGTGACTATGACTTTGGGGGGAAGGCTTGCATGCTGCATGTTATCTACACGTTTAAGGACCTTGTTGGATCAGGGCTTAAATGTTCAGACATTGCGTCTCATGAATATTTTATAACTTTCAGTAGAAATCCCTCATTTGCAGGGACATTCCTGCCAGCGAGCGCCTTCGAGGGAACAGGCATGAGCTAAATGCAGAAGGGGCAGGAACAAGCAGAAGGGAATTCATGGGAGTCAGACACTAACTCATTCAGGCACTTTGGAAAGTCCCACTAGGCCCCTGTTTGCTTCTTTGGGTGCCTAAATAGCTTTGCAAATCTGGCACAGAGGCTAAGGGGAAGATTTGGGAAGGTCTGTGAGCACCTAAAGAAGCAGTTAGGTGTCTATTTGGATTTTCAAAAGCACCGAGGTGCCTAACTCCCATTGGAAGCCAGGTGCCCATGCACCTTTGAAAATTCCACAAGGCACTTATCTGCATCTTTAGACATAATACCTTCAAAACTCTGGGCCTAAGTGACTTGACTAAGGTCACACAGGGAGTCTGTAGCAGAGCAGAGAATGATGCAGCCTGACCCTGGAACTCCCTTAACAGCCACAGCGGAAGCATCTCAGAGACCCTCAGCTTTGTCAGGGCAGGCAGCTGAGGGTTTAATTGTCGTTTCCTGTCAGTGTCTTTCTGGGACAGACAGGCTCAGCGTTACCGTGACCTTGCCTAATGCCCTGTATCCAGCCAATATTTCAATGATGCATCATAAAAAAGGAGACTCTGACCCCAGAGGCTCCCATTGGACGCCGCTCCCTTCTGCAGCTCAATAAACGGCTGTTTATTGCTGTTACCCTTTGTACCGTACTCCCCAACTGCACCTTTCTGCTGCTATTAATGCAGATCATCATCTCAACTGGATCATAAATGATGGTGGAGGGGAGAATGCCATGGGAAATGCTGGGTAGGTCTGGATATTAACTAGGGTTTCTTGATAACTTTTCCCCTTAATAATTAAATCCTGTTTTTCTCTCTCATTCTCACCAGGCTGTGCCTATTTTCTTGGAGAAAAATAATGTGGCCACAGAAAAGATCAACCGATAAAATTCCACTGTTCATTTCTCTGTGCTCTTTTCCCTTCACTTACCTGGGGTTTGCCACAATCAAACTGGAACCTGCAGCCTGAGGCTGACCTGGCACCTGGTTCGGGCTGGGCTGGGACGTCAGACTCAGGAGCAGTCGAACTCCCAGTGTCCCTGAAGCGACACTTGCCTCACCCCAAGGCCTGTTGTTACTTTCGTACATTGCCATTTTCAGGGCTGGGATGGGGGAAACCCAGAGGGGATTTAGCAGAGGAGGCAGAACTGTGTGAGCTCAGCGCAGTGTCCAGCTGTAACAATAGCCCAGGGGTTGCTGGGACCCTAACAATGCGCAGTGCCATATACAGGTGATGAGACATGCACCAGGACCAGATCCAACGGCCAATGGGACTCTGAGCATTGACTGCAGGGGGCACCGGGTCAGGCTCCAAGGCCCAGAGAGCCTCAGACTGGTGAGAACTAACGGATAGAAACGTCGGGCTGGAAGGGCCCTCGAGAAGTCACCAAGTCCAGCCCCCTGCGCTGAGCCAAGGCCCAGTAATCCTGACTGTCAGGGCTTCAACCTGGTCTTTGGGTGGAGTGGGGGTTGGGCACCCTCAGACCATTCTTCATTGTGCTGCTAAGACGAGGTGATCCTGGCCAAGTGGAGGGTAGCAGAGAACAGAGGGAGTGTCTAAGCCAGCCAGGAGGGAGGGCCATCCAGCCGACATTTGAAAACCTCCAGTGAAGGAGCTTCCCAGAACAACCCGAGGCAGCCTGTGCCATTGTCCCACTGTTCTTGAGGCTAGGAAGCTTTTCCTGGGATTTAATCTAAATCTGCTGTGCTGTAGTTTGAAGCCACTTCTTTGTTTCCTGCTGTCTGTCACATGAGAGAACAACTATTGTCCATCTTTTTTATGGCAGCCTTTCAAGCATTTGAAGACCTCTCTCATGTCCCCCCAATCTCCACTTTTCCAAACATACTCTGTCCCTTCAGCCTTTGCTGACATGGCTTGCAGCATTCCAGTCCTTTGATCATCTTTGTCGCTCACCTCTGGATCCTTTCCAGTTTCTCTACAACCTTTCTATGCATTGGTGACCAAAACTGGACACAGGACTCCAGCTGAGGCCTAACCAGCGCCGAGCAGAGCGGTACTATCACCTCCCATGACCTGCATGCCATGCCTCTGGTAATGCAACCTAAAACTGCATTTGCTTTTTTTGCAACAGTCTCGTGTTGCTGACTCATGGTGAGGCTGGGATCCACCACAGCTCCCAGATCCTTCTCAGCAGTGCTGCTGCCACACCAGTTATACCTGTTCTGTATTTGTGCATTTGGGGTTCAAGCTTGCTAGAAGTGTCAGGCAGAGGCAGCCGGTCCAGTGTGCAGAGCAGGAGATCCCTGTCCCTATCTAGAGCTGAGCTAATGGCTACCTGCCCTGTCACGTTTACCCCGATATGCTGGGATGGATGTGTATGTCTCCAGGAGCTCAGTAATTCCCTCTAATGCCTTCCCTCCACCCAAACCAGCTCCCCTATCGACGTGTGCGCCTGGGGCCCCTGGGGCCCCTCTCGAGGGAGTTCAGGAGGGGCATGTGGTGCTGCGTTACTCTGAGGTGGGGTTAGTGATGAAGGAGCCGGCCTGGGCCATAGAACTGTCACCACATTGGTTTATTCCCCCACTGGCTGTTACTGGTTATCAGTATCAGTGACTGGTACATAGCGCCCAGGAGCCCCCGTCACAGACGTGTAACAAGGAGACGTGCCCGGCCCAGAGAGCTACAGTCTACACCACGGAGGTAACATGAATGATGGGGACTCCCAGTGCAGCTGTGGGCAGAGAGGATGAGGAAACAATAAACCGAACTGGATGGTGCGTGATGACCACACTGATTTTTCTATCCTTTGGAGCAGAGAAAACCAGGCCCCAGCCCTAGAAAATAACAGAATGTTCTTGTTGGTTCCAGTCACTGTGTAATGATCAAATGCGAACACAAAATCAAAACTGAATGGAAAGTGAGTGTAAAGACAGGCCAGTGGGACATTCGTTGTTCCCTGGGAAGTACTGTGCTAGTCTCAGACCCTCAAACTCTTGGATTTTCTTTCCTATCTTCCTCCTGCATTTTTAAGGCCCTGCAGGACAGCCCCTGGGGGGAAGGGGGGGTGCACTTTACTCACAGCCTGCTTAGTGTGGGATTATTCCTGATGTTTCTCCAGCAGTGAGACTTCAGATGATCCCAGCCTTGCCAAAATTAATAGAGTCAGAGATTTTAAAACCCGAAGGACCCTTAGATTTAGTCTGACCCCCTTTGTAACACAGGCCAGTGAATTTCACCTAGTTCCTGAGCCCAATAACCTGTGTTTGACTAAAGCCTCCTTTCAGAGAGGCACCGGTCTAGACTGGAAGACATTTGAAGGGCAAGTGCTCAATTGGCACAGCTGCGCCGCTGTAATGCTTCCAATGAAGAGGCTCTAAGCCAACACAAGAACACTCTCCTGGCAGCATAATTACTGCACCTCTGTGGGCACCGTTACGGACAGTGCTTAGGTTGCTGTAATTTGTGTTGCTGGAGTGTGTGTGTGTCTTTTTCACAACCCTCTGTGACGTAGGTTAGATCAACGTAAGTGGTCGGGTAGACCTGCCCTGAGGGCTGGAGGATCTGCCACCTGGGGAGTTTGTTAATCACCTGCACTGTTAACAGTTGTGCCTTATTTCTAGTTTGAATGTGTCTAGCTTCAGCTTCCAGCCATTGGTTCTTGTTCTGCCTTTCTCCACTAGAGCCCAGAGCCCTTTAGTGCCCCTGTTTTCTCCCCACCGAGGCCCATAAACACCAAGATCAAGTCTCCCCTCCCCCTTCCTTTTGAGAAACTAACCAGATTGAACATTTCCGTCTGTCCCTGGAGGGCATTTCCTCCAGCCCTGCCATCAGATCTGTGGCTCTTTTCTGCACCCTCTCCTGGGCGCAGTGTCCCAGTGTTTGTCTCAGCAGGGCCAAGCACAGAGATAAAATCCCCTCCCTGCTCCTGCTCCCCGCCAAGCTGCTTCCCCGCCTTTTCTGTCATTCCGCCTCTTCCCCAGTCGGTTCCTCTTCCCCTTTCTTCTGTTTTCCCTTCCCCTCTTTCCCCTCCAGGCCCTCCCTTCTCTTCACCTCACCCTGCCACCGAGGAGGGCAGAGCCCAGCAGCGGCACCTCCCACCAGTGCCAGCAGAGCGCACCGGGCAGGGGAAGGAGACACAGAAGCACTGAGAGCCCAGCAGTCATGGCGTCACCTGCTGCACCAGGGAGTGGGAAACGCAAGGGTGATGAGGGTCCGGACCCCCCGGCCACAACCTCTTTAGCCAGGAGTGAGCTAGAGGAGGCCATTTGTTACATCTGTAAGAAGTATTTGACAGACCCGGTGACTATAGAGTGCGGGCACAACTTCTGCCGGGCCTGCATCACCCAGCTCTGGGAGGGAGAGGAGACACCCTCCTGTCCCCAGTGTGGGGAAATGGTCCTGAAAAGAGACTTCAGGTCTAACGTAGATCTGGGCAGCTTAGTACAAACCATCAAACAACTGGTGTTAAACCCAGGACAAAGGAGAAGGGCAGAAGGGAATGTGTGTGCGGAGCATGGGAAAGAGCTCGCCTGGTTCTGTAAGGAGGATGACAGATCCCTGTGTGCTGACTGCAAAGGATCCGGGGTGCACCGCTCTCACGCAGTGATCCCCATGGCACAGGCTGCCCACCCGTCCCAGGTAGGGGATTAGCCGCGATGACCCATTGTCCGCTCTGTCTGGCTGCAGGGAACTCTAATTCTGGGCCGGTTTCAGGCTGCTCAGTGGCTACCAAGGGTCTCCAGCGCGAGGGGCTGATGCTTGTATTTCTCACCCCCCCCCTCCCCTCCATTCTCATAGCAACATTTGAGTGGCCGGGCGGGTTCCCGGGCAGGAAACAGAGAAACTGAGTCCAGGACAGGCAGCAGCCGTCTCGGAGCTTTTGCTTCCTCTTCTGTTGCTGCTTCCTCTTCCCAGCCTCTCTTCTTCCGCACTCCCACACCCCGACTTCCCACTTGCTGCTGCAGCTGCTGCTTCGCCTTCCGCCGGGCTCTGGCAGCCCCTGCTCTTCTTCTTCCTCCTTCCTGGCTTTTTTCTTCCCTTCTCTCTGTCTTCCCCTTTTTTCTCCTTCCTTCCTCTCTCTTCTTTCCCTCTCTTTTCTCCCTGCCCTTTCCTTCTTTCCTCGCTTTCTTTTTTCCTCCTTCTTCCTCTTTTGTCCCTTCCCTTCCCTCCCCTCCTGTCTCTCATTCCTCCTCCCCTCCCCCCTCCCGCCACTGATCGGTGCTGCCTTCAAGGGGGATTTTCCTGTCACCTACCCCCCAGTCAGTCAGTGCAGCCCGAGGAGCAGAGACACTCGGGAGCTGATTCTTGGGTTACTTTTGTTCCCCCCATTGCCCCGTTAGGGAAAGTCCCAAGTCTTCCCCCTCCCCCCCCCCAGACTGTGGGGTCCCCCTGGCTAGTTTCCTTGCAGCAGACTAAGGGGGAGGGGGTTAGTCTAAGCCAGGCAAGCCCAGCCTGGCTAGTGAGTGAGCCCCGGAGCGGCCGGAGAGCAGAGCGGGCCGGAGTGTCCCCCACGTCTCAAGATGCCCCGGCCGCTGCCCATCGGGCTTTCACGCCTGTGGCTGGAGCCGGTCCGCAGGACGCCGCCAGGTGCAGCAGCAGTGTTAACCGCCCCCGATGAGCCTGCCCTAGGGGCGCCCCAAGGCGACGGGCGAAGCGGGGCTGCCTCGCCCTGCGGCGGGAGGAGGATGCTGCTGCGGCAGGGCGGCCCGGCCGGCGCCCCCCGCCAGGCTGGTGCCCAGGGCCTGGCTGCGGAGCTGCTGGTGTCGGTGTGTGACTCCGGGCTGGGAAGAGGGTTTGTACCTGTAAGTGCGGCGCACCCCCGGGCAATGGGCACTGGGGGGTTTTCACACGGTTTTATTACATCATCGAATATTATTGATCGGTTCCTATTCCCTCTTTCAGGAGGAGGCGAACACACCGAGCAGGTACTGTGCATGCCTTTGCCTTGTTCATTTCCCCGCACACCCGTTAGCTGCGCTGCAGAATTACTGCGCGAACAGCTGAGCTGAAAGATGACGGGAATGTCTTCTCTGCAGGAGTGAAGATGGGAATGTGCAGGGTCAGGAGCCATTTCTACTGGACGGCAGGAGCTCGGAGGAAATGAACCCGGATCTCACATTCAGCAGTGCCTACCCCAGCGCCCAGAACTCGTGAGTCAGCTCCGAACACGTGACAAGCCTGGCTTACAAACATCACACGATGTTCAACACACAATTGTGCCACCTCAGTTCTGAACTTTTAAGGAAATTCCAGCCAGCCCATCCCCCACTCCTGCCTCCACAATGTGTGTGTGGCTTTCAGGGTGCAGGTCTGGGCTTAAGAACAGGCATAGAAATGGGAGCATCTCCTGGAGCATCTCAAATGGTGGAGGTGTTGGTAGCTCTCCCCAGGTTTGTGTTCAGACTGCACAGGTGGGCGTTGGTCATAGGTCTTCATGTGCAAAGGCTTAGGCTGAGATCATGAGATTTAGAGGCAGGATGGTCTAGTGCAGGGGTTCTCAACCGGTGGTACGTGGAGGATGGCTTGGTGGTACGCGAGACGTACCCTGCCGCTGCCGAACCCCCCCCCGCCGAAGACGCGTAGCCTACCGCCGGCTGCACCCCTGCTGCCGCCGAAATCCCTCCCGCCGCAAACCCTGCTGCCGAAAAGCAACCCGGCCGGCTCCGCATGTCCCGACGTTAGAAACCCTGCCGCCGAAATGTGGGTAACCAGTGGTACTTGACCTGACCCAACTGGTACTCGGGAAAAAAAGGTTGAGAGCCGCTGGTCTAGTGGTTACAGCAGTAGCCTGCTGTGCACAGATGTCCTGCAGGACTTTGGGTGAGTCACTTAGGGACAAATTATGAAAGCTGTTTAGGTGGCTAAAGAAGTGGGATTTTCAGACATGCCCACGTGCCATTGATTTCAATAGGAGTTAGGCACCTAGTTGCTTTTGAAAATCCTACTGGGCACCTATCTGAATCTTTGGGTGCCTCAATCCCAGTAAAAAACCTGTCACTCTGTGACTCTGGTCCTTGTCTGTACAATGGGGATAATAATAGGACTCTACCTCACAGAGGGGTTGTGAGCATAAATACACAAAAGATTGTGAGGTTGTCAGGAGCCCAGACACTGGTAATGAGGCCATATAGGTACCTAAAACTGAGCATGGCACCAGAAGAGTTCAGTCTCCAGTCAAAGCATTCTGCTTAACACCAGAGATGTGTGTTTAATGCTCAAGAGATGTGGGCAACGTTTTCCACACTGCTGTGATGGAGTTACATTTGTTTGGGTGACCCAAATGTGGTTTGCAAGAGTGGTTTGGAAAAGTTTAACTTCCAGGTGATTTTAGTTAAAGTTGAATCTTGACTTTGAATTTCCATGGTTTTTAAAGTTTAATTTCTTAAAATCTAAAATTGATTTTAATGCTCTTCTGAAAAAAGTGTCTGGCATGTCTGCTCAACCTTCCCTGAAACTGAGCGAAACGGTCTGTGTGTGATAATAATTAGCTATGCTGTTTTTAGTGTTGGTTCTAACTAGGGAGCTAGATAACTGCCAGGCAGATTTCCACATTTCCTGTGATGACCTAGATAAACCCCGAATGGACTGGACTGAAGTAGATCTGTGTGAAATGTTCATCCATTTGGAAGGCCAACATGAGACCTAGACCCAGCTGAGATCCTGCTTATATCCCATTTTGGGACTCTAAATGGGATGTAAGTGCCTAGGCCTTGCGCTGGTCCCTGTGCAGAGGAGAAGTCCATCCTTTCTGAATGATTCTGCAGTGACAGAGAGCTCTAGACACCGTGGAGCACTCAGAAAGTTGTTCTTTTTTCCATGACTAAACTTGTGTGTCCTGCTGTAACATGACAGAGTGCTCGCCAGCCGCAAATGTCACAAGTAAGGACACGATTCTGTCACGGAGGGCAGGGAGTAACGGCAGCCAGTCCTTGGGGCTGCCGGAGCAGCATTCTCCGGGACTGCTGGAGCAGCAGCCACCACCAGCAGTCAGCCCCTAGCCTTGCTCTGAGTGTTAGCCTCCGCTTCCCTCAGGGTATTTTTAGTAAAACTCAGGGACAGGCCGTGGGTTTCCCTGAATTTTTGTTTATTGCCTGAGACCTGTCCTGAGTTTTACTAAAAACAGCCCTGACAGTTTCTTAACCTTCGTCACAAGCAGTCATCCTGCCGACTCTCAGTTGATTCCCTGTAACTCCACTTGTGCTCACCAGGTGACATCACTTTGTGACTAATTTTCCCAATGTTTATTGCCTGCGACCTGTCCCTGAGTTTTACTAAAAATAGCCCTGACAGAATACTGTTCACCAAGCTGTGTGTACACCGCAGATTACCTTGTCTTGGGCACTCAGCTAGTCCCATAAATGAATTGCTCTGTCACATTCCTGAGTGGGTCCCTCTCACACCCTCCTGTCCAAGCTGTTCTAGGTGGTATAAATAATTAAATAGTCCTAGACACAGAGACTGGGGCCCAGGTGCTCACCTCTCCCTCCCCAGTGACATCCTAATTCCTGGCCTAACGAGCGATTCACACTTGCTTTCTGGACCAACAAGTATGAAGGTAGGTAAATATTTTATAAGTATTGTCTAAGGTATATTAAGTACATCAGTATATAAGGGTGACAGCCCTGCTATAGTTCAGTTTTAGATCAAGATTCTGTTTAAAGCTGGTCTTTCCTAAGTGCTGTAAAATCTGCACAGTTACTAGGATTGCCCTGAAATTAGGTGTAACTCATGGGGGCATAGGTTTTTATTACTGGTCCAAATTTGGGGCCATTTGACCAAGGGGTTGCTGAGATACACCCCTCCCCCCAAAAATCCAGCTGTTCTTAAAGCTGACAGATCTTGGCAACCAGTTTTTGCTCATAGCTAGAGATCAAACTAGGGCTCAGTTGATCGCACCATGGTCTCCAATGCTCAGGGACTGAACAGGGCGTGTGGGTATCCACCAGCCCTGTGCTGAAAATCTAATTAATTTTTGGTAAAAGAGGTTTTGCTCCTCTAGTTTAGCTCATCAATTGTCTCCTGTGCTAATGACGAGCTAAAGGGATTACGCTGAAGACATGCAGACAGAGGCTAACTCCCTGGACAAGTAGCTCTTCTTTTACAGCACTGGGGTGGCTCTGAGGGAAAGTCAGAGTCATTGAATAGGAGCCCTGACCTAGGCAGTGTGGCTTTAAATCCAAACCGAGGGACAGGCCTTTTGCTCCAATCTGCCCCTTCAAAGGGGTTCCGGTTTTTGGGAAATGTAATCTGAGCACAGCAGAATAATTCAAAGGCATTTACACTATTTTTGAGCAGAAAATAACACAAGCAAATTGGCGCGAGGAAGGGAGGGAGTTTGGTGTGGAGGAGTAGGTGGGACTATAGGGAGACGGGTCAGGGGCTCCGGTGATGGGGCGGGGGAATGGGACATAGTGAAAAGAAAGATAGGGGTCAGGTACAGGTTGGCTGAAGAAGGGCAGGGGCACCTGTCACTCCCACTTTCCCTTCCCATATGTGTGCACCATTATCTGGGGGCCCCCAGCCCAGCTACAGGGTTTTGACCCATCCTTCCTTGTTCGCTCATACAAGCCAGCTCCTGGAGGGCTGGGCCTTGAGTCTTGGGGAATCTTAGCCTCTACTCTACCCCAGCTGGGATGTGGCTGTCCCTTCCCTACCCCCCCTCCCCCCCCATCCTCCTCCCAGTGGTTCCTGAGCCCATTTTCGTGATCTTGTGAGTGCCAGCATGTGGGGCTCCTGCATATTTATGGGTGTCTGACTCCCCCATATCCTTTCATTTGAGCCAGGTTGCAGGGCAACTTGCATTTCTGAGCCCTCCTTCCTCCCTCTCCCCCATCTGTATCTGAGTCTGGGAAAGCTCTGCCCCTCTGGGTGAGGAGCTGAGAAGTGGCATGATCAGAGCATGACTGTGTTCCGCCGAAGCGGATGGTTCTTATTTTTAGATCTCAGTAGTGAAGAGGAACAGCCCGACAAGGAAGTAGTCCAAACAAGCAGTTTATTTAAGTACAGAGGTTATAGAAATTTGCAGACTGCAGAGAAGCCAAGCCACTATTGCCCAAGCTGTTATAGGTGCTGCTAGAACACCTATCACAAGGATTGCCTGGGGGCTTATCGGTATTTAAACATAGGAGTTGTAGTATTTGCAAAAGAGCCAAATCACTACAGACCAGACAATCAAGAATGCACAGACAGTGCCAACTACAAGGACTGCCTGAGGGCCCATCTGTATAGCAATCACAGGCCGTAAGGTATCATGGCTATGCCCAAGCCCCAAGCCTCTTAAGCAGGGAAGAAAGAGCTTACCAGCACAAGGGCAAGGAGACCCATACTTCACCCTATGAAGCGAGTTGCAACCAGGGAACTGACGTACCTGAGGCATCCGCTAGCGCCTCAATGGATCCACGGAGAGTCTCAGGCAGAGGTGGCTCCCGCGGGTCTAATATACCCCTTTACCTCTGAGCTCTACAGTAAGCTTTAACCAGCAATACATGACGTATATCTCAATCCCCTTAGGGATTGGGCCTTAACATTTGGTTGCTGTTAGTCTATTGGTAGCTGGCTAAGGACCATCCCAATAAGTTGACATTAATACCCCATAGCAGAAGCTGACCTTTAACTGGTTTATGTGGTTAGCTTATTTAGCAGAAGCTGCCCTACAGTTAGTCTAAACCTAGCTTTACGGTTAGGCATTTAGCAGAAGTTGACCTCCAAGGCACACCTTGTGGTCAGACATTTGCTGCTGATAACACCCGGGACCTCTTCAGACCCGGGGAAGGTAGTTCCTCTTATTCTCTGGGGACTTTCCAGAGAGGAGTGGGGGTGCCTGTTAGTACTTCTGAAGCCTGTTATAAATTTTAGGGTCTTGCTTTGTCATGCTAAGCTGAATCTTCATTACAATATTCTTGCGCCCCCTTACAAGGACCGAAGAACAATTGCTGAGAGTGGGGTGAGGAGCTGAGAATGGGCAGATTGACTGGTATTAGAAACTCTCCCGCACTGGGGAGGGGATGGGAACCGCCACTGAGGTGAACGGAGCAGTCCTCACGTCTCAGAGCTATTGTGTCAGGCTGTGTTTATTCACCTGCGTGGGGAGAACAGAACATCTCACTGAGCCTCTGGACATTTCTGGGAGCCTGGAACTTTGAAACCTGCCATGGGCAGAGCTCTGAGAAGGAAAAGTGAACATCTGTTCTGGGAACATCTGCCTCTGCCGAGGTGTTTGGTGATGATGATGATTGTGGATCAATGTCACCTGTGCACAGCAGAATATTCAGAAAGTGCTGAAATTATTTTTCAAAAGAAAATTAATGGCAGATGTGAAGGCTCCCTGGGAGGGGAGGTGCTCTGGGTGCAAGAGGAGTGGGAATAGTGGAGGAGGGCTTGGGTCTGCAGCAGGGGATGGGGATATTATGGGGAGGGAGATAAATGGGAACAGATGGTAAGGCAGGGAAAAGGGGCTGGGGGCTCAGGTAAGAGGGAGGGGTCGGGATTACAGGGGAGCGGGAGGGGAGAAGACATAAAGGGTTGCAGAATGTGAGAGGTTGCGGAGCATGTCGGAAGTTATGGGGCGAGAGCACCTGTCAGCCATGAATTCTCCCCTTGTGTGTGTGCACTGAGATGTGGGAGACCCTGCTCCTCTCGGGGTGTCTAAGCCCCTTTCCCTGCCCCTCCATGTGAGCTGCCCTCTACCTCTATCCTCCTCCTTACCCCACCCCCATCCCCTTTCTGCTTCCCTGGGCTCCTGCCCCTCTCCTCCTTTTGCCTCCTTGGCATGTGCCCTCCCCCTCCACCAACCTCTCCCCCCTGGAAGCCACCCTCCTTTCACCCTCTGCCCTTATGGCACCTTCCCCTCTCACCCAACCACCCTCTACACCCCTCCCCCTCTACTCCTTAGCATCCACCTCTCCCCTTTCCCCCTCTGCTCCCATGTCTCCTACCCCTCCCCCTTCCCCATCTGCCCCCCCGATGCCATTCCCTCCCCTCTGCCCTCCTTGTTTCTGACCCTCTGCTCCACCCCCCTCAAGCCCTCAGTACCTGCCCTTTACCCTGCCCCCCTTTATCCTCCTGATGCCCCCTCCCCTGACCACCCTCTGCTCCCCCTTCATCCATGGCTTCCCTCACCCCCTGCCTTCCTGGTGCCCAACCCTCCTTTCACCTCCTCTCTGCCCAGGGCACCCACTCCTCCCCTCCCCCTTCCATCCTTTTACCTGCCCCTTCCTTTTCCCCCTTCTGTATCCCCAGCACATGCCACACCCACTGTCCCCTTGCTGCCTGCTCCCCCCTCTGCCCCACGGTTGCAGGCCCCTTTCCTTGCCCGCCTCTGCCCCCGGCTGTCACCCCTCCCTTCACCCCTCCTATCCCCCTGGTACCAACCTCTTCCCTTGCCCTCCCACCCAGTGATGACCCCCCTCAATCAGCCCATGGCACAAGCCCCTCCCCTCGCCCTGGTGCCCACCCCTTCCCTTGCCCTCCTTTGGGCCCCTGCTGTCTGTGCCTGTCCCCAGCCCCTTTACCCACTCTTCACCTCATCCATCCTGTTCCCCCTGGTGCCCAACCCTCCTGCATTATCCTCTGCCCCCCTAGGACCGCCCTTCTCTACATCTCTCTCTGTCCCCCTCAGTGTTACCCCCCCATTTTACCCCCAGTACCCGACCCTCCCACCTCTGCCCTCCTTGCATCCTCCCCTCTGTTCTCATCCCTCCTTGTTCCTACCCCCCCCGTACCCCTGGCACCCACCCCTGCTATCCTCACCTTCTCCCCATTAACGACTGCCCCTTTCCTTGCTCCCCTGGTGCCCCTGGGGTCTGCCTTTCCCCTCTCTCCCCTCTGCCCCCCAGCGTCTGCCCCTCCACTCACCCTGCTCTGCCCTCCAGTGACCACCTCTGTCCTAGCCACCCCCTCTGCCCCTGGGAAGCTGCCTCACTCTGTACTTCTGGTGCCTGCCCCACCCCTGGCACCTGACCCTCCCCACAACTCGCCTCTGCCACCTAGTGCTCACCCCTTCCCTTTGTCCCTTGGTCTGTCCCCTTCTTCTCCCCTGGAACCTGCCCCTCCCCCTCACCTGCCACAGCCTCCTGGTGCCTGCTCCTTCCCTTGCCCCCCCCCGGGCCCGTTGGCCTGCCCCCCCCCCTTCCCCCCCCCCTGCCCCTCCCCCCCTCGCCCCTTCCCCCCCCCCCCCCCGTCCCTGGGCTGCCCTCCCTTGCCCTGCCCCCGCTGACACCTTCCCACCTCACCCCTCCCCTGCTCTCCTTCCCCTCAAGTTCGCTCCCATGGGTAGAGGGGCCCTAACCCCCCCCAGCGATTAATGGGGATGCAGGTTAATTTCCCTTTGATCCCTGTGACCAGCCCCTGCCCCGGCCCTGACTCTGTGACTCTCTCCCCAGTGGACGTGACTCTGGATCCAGACACGGCTCATCCTGAACTCGTCCTGTCTGAGGGGTCCACAAGTGGGAGCAGTTACTGGGAGCTGGAGGAGGAAGAGGATGAAGAACTGGTGGAAGAGGTCCCGGCGCCCCAGTTATCAGCGGAGCCTGGGAGCCAAGCAGACATTTTTCTTCCACCCCCAGACTCATGCCCCCCCCGATGACTGCCTGGAAGAAGAGGTCCTGGAGCAATAGCAAAGCTGCCCCAGGAAGGGGGGGATCTGTACCTGTGGGGAGGGACATAACGCACAAGGGAGCACAAACGCAGGCTTGGATCCACCGCCTCCCCCTCCCCACACTTGCCGGCATGCGGCACCTGCCTCTTCCACTGCAGCCACACAGCCCGGCACCAGCTTGGATGGGGCAGCCTCACCCCTCTGGTCTGGGAAGGGGAGCAGGGCTAGCCCTTCAGGATGCGTGGAAGGGAGGATGCACTGCGGGGCACCCTTTACAGCACCCTCCAGCTCCTGCCCCCCAGCTGTTGCGATGGCCTGGCCCCACAAAACCCTCCCATACTTTCCTGCCACTCCAGACCCACAGCTGCAGCCACCACCACAGCTGCAGCCACCACCACAGCTACTGCCGCCACAGCTGCTGCTGCAGTAGCCACAGCCCTGCGACAGCTCAGATGAGGAGGCCTCAATCCCCCAGCCTGGGTAAGTGCACTCCGAGCCAGCCCTTCACAATCGGCGGAGGGCGCATGAAGCTCTGCACCCCTCAGAGCCTCCTGAGTCCCATGCCCCCTGCGCGTCATGAAGTGCCGGCCCAGCATCCCCCCCCACTGCACAGGCTGGCAGCGACACCCGCAGCAGAGACTGTCCCCTCCCAGCGCTGAGCAGCCCCCAGGCCTGTGCCCAGGGGAGGGTCTAAAGGGCACCATCTGCCTGCCCCCAACCACCCGCCCCTAGTTCCCAGCACCAGGCCTGTGAGCTGGGGGAGGGGAGAGGAGCAGAGAAGGAGTGAGGGTGTAGCCTATAGGACTAGCCTGCTTGTTTGCATATATATATATATATCTTTCCTGATAGATTCAAGTATTGTTGTTTTATTATAATAGAGTCATAAATTTATATTCAAGTATTTTAGCTGTAATGCAAGGCACCTTAGAGGCCACATCCTGTATGAAAGCTAAGACAATTAGCATACATATGTTCGGGACCTTTGGCCCAGATAAGTAACGATGAGTTAAAGGATAAGACATATATGGTTATAACCTTTACCCTAGATAAGACAGGAGGCATCAAAACAGGGGGGCTGTCTCAGGGTATGCCCTGGGTAAACTTCACAGATAACACCATAGAACCCACAAAAAGGCCAGAAATAACAAAGGTGAGATAAACGAACTATCTGGAACCATCTGGAAAGGATGTGGATATGTCATTAATACGCATGAACCTGCCAGCCCATATAATAATAATAATTTGGGGGTGAAGAATCCAAGTTTGGACTTAGGAGGACTCATATTGCTCAGGGTATAAGAAGGGGCAAATCATGTTAATTGGCGCGATCGTCAGCTACTCCTGTTTGAAGCTTCTTTTAGTGAGTGTTAAGATTTTGTTCTTCGTTTATACTTAGTATTGTTTGTAGTGTTAGTCTTAGCCTTATAGCTCTTAGCCCTCGAGCATTGCCTAGCTCTCCACCCCTCTACTCAAGAGTTGAGGAACCAGACATCTCTCACAACCAGGTCATCAGGGAAGGGTGTGAGTATATTAATCCAAAGCATACCGCAGAAATATATGTATCACGAGTCTCTAAAATAAGACTGTAATCCTATCCATTTGATTATTCATTTTCTTTTAATCAGTCATTTGTCTATCATTTTATGTTATCTTAATAAAAGCTTATAAAAATATACAAATTTGGCTATCAATGTGAACCTTCCTGTTGTGCACCCCAGGATCCCTATAACACTCTTCTGGAGCCTGATTCTGGGACAAGAACCTCATTATCTTCTGATCAGATCAATTGGTGAGCCTATAACCCCATTCAAATTACTAAAACACCCAAAATCAGACTACAGGGGGATCCGGCTGCTGGGCTGGGGGACAGGGCAGGGGGAGTGTGGTTTTGGTGGGGGCAATATTGGGAGGATGCTGAAGGTGGGGATGGGGAGGGAGCTGCAGCAGCAGGAAGGGAAGAGCCCAGCTGACTTGAGGAAGACTCTGGGGTGATGTAAAGAAGAGGGAGGGGAGAGACCCATGGAGGAAGACCCCCTGGCAGCAATGACTGGAGGGGTGTGGGGGAGTCCAGTGAGTGCGACGGGGCCAGTGAGCGAGGGGAAGTTCCCGGCATTTCCTGCCCTGGGGGAGTCTCTGCCCATGGCGGGGAGTGAAACTGCCACAGGGGGCAGCGTGAGGGCAGGGGTGAGAGCACCGGGGCCCTGCTGTATGGGCCGCTCTGCGCTGCAGCCTCAGCCTGTCAGGGGAGCTGGTCCCAGCGCGATGCGGGGGAGGTCGGGGGGGGGAGAGATGGGGGAGGGGATTTGGTAGCTGAGCCAGAGGAAGGGGGCTGAGAGCCCAGCCCCAGGGCTGTGTGAGCGAGGGGCCAGGCTGGGTGAATGGGATCCACTCACCGGAAGGAGGAAGGAGCCCAGGCATCTTTTCCCCCTTCCCTATGGGTTTGCCCCATCCCAGTGCAGTGCGACAAACGGCTCCTGGCACAGGGTGATACTAGTGTCACCTCTTTGGGTTTAGAGAGCACAGCCCCTTTACATCTTTGCCCTGTGGGGAGATGTGCTGATTGCTCAGGAAAAGGAAGTGCTGTTTTGGGGGGCTGGGTAGTGGCGAGACGGGTCAGGAGAGTGACGGGGTGGCTGGGGCTCCTGATGAAAGGGCTTACAGAGCAAAGCAGCCAAGAACCTGCCCAAAGCCTTTGAGGGACAGAGCGGCCGACCGGGGACGCCCCTGGACTGGAGCCAGGACGGGCACCGTGCCAAGGGGGAATCACCCAAGAAGGACACACCGGAGCTGGACCCAGTATTATCTTTGTTGCCCAGAGCTCTATGGGCCTGTGAATGCTGGGGGTGTGCTCTTGCACTGGGAATAAGGAGGGAGGCTGTGGCTAAGTGGGGTGGGTGTCGCTCTGTGTGGGTTTGCAGAGAGCGGCAGAAGAGGGCACCAGAGGGGTTTGCTGAGGAAAGTTCACTGACGCCAAAGATGACCAGGAGCACCCAAGATTCCCCATCAGACTGGAACTTTGCCAGGACCCCTGAATTCTGTGTGCAGACGCATTGTTCGATGGCTGCCCTTTCAGTCTGTGGTACACAGGGCCAGAGGGGCTCTTTGTGTTCTTGGTTATCAAGACACAACAAACGTAGGTTGGTAAAGAAATAACTGAATATTCACAAATTAACTTAATTGTGTTAAAGACCCTGGCACTTAAAGACACTTACCATGTAATTCCATGATAGTTCATTGGGAAACCTTTCTTCTTCTTCATACATCAGTCCAAAGCGTGATATTTTTGTGGTCATGTGAGATTTAGAGCACAAAGAAAATAAAGTTGTCCCAGGAAATGTATCCAATTGCTCTGGATTCTGCCCACCATCTCCTGTAATGCGCTATAAAAATACCGATTCAGTGGCCTAATTTTTTGAAATTAGTGATTGTGTCTAATTACTTGAAGGGGTAGCTGAGCAGAGTACGAGGGGAGGCACATCACAGGGCATTGCTATGAGTACTTATTTGTTTTCACCTTGATGCAGTATGAACATTTTCAATGTAGTTCAACTTCGAAGATTTATGCAAAATATTCAGTTCATGGCACTAGTGCCCTCTCCTTATCCCTTGATTATTGGAAAATAAACACCCTAAAATTACCCTCTGATTAATTCATTTGGCTTTTCATCCCATCTGCTGGTTTCTAGGTGACATGGGCTGGTGAGATACATGTTAATCCCAGTTTTTCACACAGGGAAAGGTTAAGCTGAAAATAGATAATTTTTCCATACATTTTCCTTCAGAAATACCTGTGTTCCTCCCCCTATTGCCCACTGAAATTATGGGTAACTACAGGGGTTTCTTATCCAATCTTACTGCATTATTACATGGGAAAATATGCTGGTAAGCAGGTTTATATACAAAATCATTGTTGGTATCTGAAGCGACATAAAACTCTGTTGTCACCAACAATTTACAGCACAAACTGTCCTGCAGAGAGTGGTGGGGATGTTCACTTGTAACTATCTGACTGTGGATGAGCTCCCCCGTCAGCTCCTGAAGTCCCTGGCTGAGAGGTCCCCTTTGTGAATTAAGCAGCACGTACAGTGCACCCGGCTACCTGCCCCAAGTGTCTTTATTACTCTTTATGCTCCAGGCGCATCACAGCACAGCAGCAGTTATGTGGAGCCCCCTTCTGGCTGCCTGAATCAGTCTTTTACACTGCTGCTTTCTTTTCATTCACCTCACCAGGCTTCTTAGAGGCACAAGTGATCCCCTCGACCCTTTCAAACTCTAACTACCTCAGTCCCTCCTCCCCTAACTAAACCCGATGACCTGCGTGTTCTAAGTGACCAGGGGGCTGGCTCCAAAGGGCTCAGTGTGTAGCTCCTAACAGCCCCTGTCACACTGCCTTGATTGTGTAGGTGACCATATGGTGACAATAACACCAAATATAAATTGTTACCTCATCATTCAATTCAGAACTCAGATCTGCCAGTATCCGTTCTAGACATCCATGTCAATATATAATTTCTCAGGTCTTCTTCTCCACCTCACGTGCTGTGGTAGTTCTAACTGGAAATCCTTCCACCTATTTTGAAAAATAAGCTGTAGCTGTCAGCACATACTGGTATCCCTTCTACATTACTGAGTATGACACCATTAAATCCATTCCCAGCAATTCTGAGGGTTTAACAACCTATGTGCAAGGATATACTTTGGATCTTTCCTATGAAATTTTGATAATAATCGCATATGTAGTAAGCAAAGTCAACACTACAATGTGTGGTTTTTGTAACAGTCCATGTCTCCACACAGTCAGAATCTAAGTTTGTGTCTTTTTTCAAAAGTAAATCAATACAGTACAGGACAAAGTCCTGCAAGTGAAAACTTGAATAAATGCGCTGTGCCAGGAATTGCTTCCCTGTGTCATCCATTCATACATCGGTGCTCTTGTTATAGGTGATTAGAGACCTTATAGTAAATTCTGATAATTTAAACAATTAGCTTGGCTAATCTTTAAAAACTTCCATAGGTCTTTTAAAGGCAGTAAGTAAGACTATCATGTAGCTGTAATAAGCAAGTAAAATATTTCTGATGCATTGAGAGTGAAAGCATGGTAAAAAGATGGTTACTTACCAGTAACTGCTGTCCTTCGAGACATGTTGCTCATGTCCATTTCACTATACGTGTGTGCACGCCTCCGTGCACAGCTACCCGGAACTTTTTTCCCTTAGCAGACCCCGTAAAGCCTTATAGAATACTGTATAAGGGGGCTCTGAGGTCAAGGCCCTAATCTCGGAGACCCTCCTAGCTGAGGTAATGGCCACCAGGAAGGCTACCTTCCATGACAGCATGAGCAGGGGGCATGAAGCTATGGGGTCGAAGGGGGCCCCGTGAGTCTCGAGAGGACCAGGTTGAGATCCCAGGGAGGCACCGGGTCACAGACCTGCAGATAAAGCCTCTCCACTCCCTTGAGGAACCTGACCGACATGGGATGGGAGAACAGCGATCTCCCTTCTAGAGGCTGATGGAAGGCCAAAATGGCTGCCAGGTGAACCTTCAACAAGGCCAGCGCCAGACCCTGGAGATTTAGCTGAAGAAGGTACTCCAGGATCACCTGTATAGGTGAGAGGCTGGGTGGGACCTGTGTAGAAGGCTTCCTGCTTCCAAGCAGGACTTGCTGGATCTGCACCATGCAGGCTCTCTCTCCCTCTGTCAGCCACAGAACCTCCAGGCCATGAGGTTCAGGGAGTCCAGGTGCCACAGGCGACCATGGTCCTGGAATAGAAGGTTGTGCCACCTTGGGAGCTCCAGGGGTGGGGCGATCGAAAAGTCCAGCAGCATGCTGAACCAGTGCTGCCTCGGCCAGGCTGGAACGATCAGTATAATGTCCGCTCTGTCCCTCTTTATTTTCAGCAGGACCCTGAGCAGGAGCGGAATGGGTGGGAACGTGTACATGAGGTTCCCCGACCAGTCCATGAGGAACGCATCGGAAATTAACGCAGTCTCTCGACCCCAGAGGAGCAGAATTTCGGACACTTCTTGCTCCAGGCCAATGAGAACAGGTCCATTTGAGGAATACCCCACTTCTGGAAGATCATAATGTTGGCCTAATCCTGTTTTCATGAAATACATGAAAGAACAGAGTCACAAACACCCCGCCCCCACCTTCTACCAAGAGGCACTTCAGCCTTATACATTGTACCTTTAATCAAAAGCTAAAACCTCAACTGACTCGTATTGTTCTGCCCTTTGAAATGTTCACTTCAGTCTTCTAAAATATCCATTTACTGCATAATAATTTGTCTGTCTGTACTTTCTATAATTCTATTTGTTTTAAGATTGTTTGTAAAACCATCCACAGACCATTTCATCTGTTAATTTTACCCACTTTCAATATATTTGTAAAAACCCTATTTTAAGTATAAGAAGCCACACTGTGAAATGTAATATACCTACCTAATTGTAAAAAACACTGGCAAAAATGAAATAATGTTTGCTCTACATCACCACACCAGCCAGGAGTACTGATGCGCATCGGCAGAACCTTGTTCCTCACCCTCGTGCTACCGGGTCAGTGACTACCACGAGCACCAAGAGGCTGGTAACTATAACATCTGTGAGACCCCTGTGTATGTTTGTCTGTCTCTCTGTCTGTGTGTATGAGTGTGAATGAACGTATCAATTGAAACATGTGTCAAGGAAGTATATTTTATTAACAAGAGTCTCTGTATTTCTAATCACTAGGTAAAGCACAATATTGATATTGTTACAGTGTTGATCCTGTTTTCTTGGTATTTGCATTATTGATACTATTTACCAAATTTCTGTATTCACAATAAACGTGGCTTGTTGCCTTATCCCCTGAAAAAAAAAGTCCTGTAATATTTGTTATTTGGATAACATTAATTGGTGGAGAATGCGAAGGGGGAAACGGTAAGCATACCATGGTTATTGTGAATATTGGGGGTGCACACCCAACAAAATAATGTTTCCATCAGTGTGTGTCTGTTGAAGAGCCTCAGACAGGGCTTAGTAGCTGTCCCAAATCAAAGCACATTAGAAATCCACTGTGCATTAACAAAGTATTTTTGCAGTCCCCTGGGATAAGAAACTGGTTGCCATCAACCAGAGGACTGACAAAAATCCAAAAATATGTTTAAGAAAAAGCAAGCCAAAAGCCCATCCACAGGGGAGGAATTTAAAATCCCGACCTCTCTGCCATTTATACAAGAGGAGACTCCCTTCTCTTCCGCTTTGCAAAAATGTGGTCCCAATCCATGGACCAGACAAGCGTTAGCAGACATCCACACAATTTCCAGTTTAGAGGATAAATTGGCCCAATACTTGGTTGTATACAACCCTTCCAGCACCGCAAAAAGAGACTCGGCTGCTGTCTGGCTTCTGTGGGTGGCATGTAATGATTCTTATCTGCGTTTGGCTGAAGCCTAGGAGACAATAATGTCTCTCGAGGAAACCTTAGATAAAACTCATTCAGAAGCAGAAGATTGGAAGGCAGCTGCCACAGGGACTCAGAGACAATTAAACTCCTTGCAGGAAATCTGCCAGGAAGAAAAAAAAAAAGAAAAAGATTTGGAAAAAATAGTCAAATTAAAGGAGGTGACGGACAATGAAAATAAAATTTTACAGGGAATGGTAAAGAAATTGACATTGGAACTGGGGGGAGAGCCCCAGCCATGAATCATACTAGATGTGAATCCTTGATTCCCATTTAAAATAAAAACTGGGTTTTGCAACCCGACAAATTGCGGCCGTCACTGCAGGTAATAGGGATCTAGGGGAACAGGACCAAGCCCTCATATTTGAACAAGGTTGGGTGGGGGCTGCTATGGGATGACATGGACCCAAGTTTAGGTCCCAGCTCGAGCCCCTCCCAAGCGGATGTGGCAGTTGTTACTCAGACTGCCGTCCATACCGCGGACCAGGCCGGAGACGCAGTAATAACCAGCAGAACCTTAGTTCCTTCGTCTGTTTCAGACATTCAAGCCCTGAAAGCACACATTGGTCTCTTAAGGAAAAATAACTTTGCTGATTGGATTTGCTGGGCATTCCAAATTATCTCAGGAAAATTTGAACAGTGAGGAGGTCCGCAGGTCAAAACCAATGGCCCCTATCGTGGCAGATACGACTCAAATCATACAAAAAGTTCAAGCCATCTCCCGGTATTTTTCAGTTATAAATTTGGCTAACTGCTTCTTTGCAATACCTCTACACCCTGACCCTCAGGATCGATTTCCATTAACTATTAAGAACCAGCAATTCGCATTTCAACGGCTCCCACAGGGATTCCAAGACAGTCCTGCTATCACCCACAAACATGTGGTGGATATGCTGGACCGGTTGGTAGCCCAAGATAGTGTGTCTGTGTTTTCCTATGTAGATGATATCTTGATTTTTGGGGAAACAGAAGCACAGGTAAAAATACTTACCGAAACAGTGTTGGCACTCATTCAGGAAACTGGCTTCAAGGTAAGCCTTGAGAAAGCTCAATTAGTGCAACTTCATGTTACAGACCTAGGAATAGTGACTGGACAAGAGGGGCAGCGGGTGGACCAAAGAAAGGTAAAAGTGCTAGTAGAAATGCCGGCTCCCACAGATGCACACTGCCTGCAGGTGCTACTAGGTGGCTTTAATTTTCTCAGACCACACATTTATAAATATGCAGAAATCACACTCCCATTGTGGAAATTGTTAAAGAAAAAAAAACCATGGGAGTGGGGACCAGAGCAAGAGGAAGCTTTAAGAGTGTTAAAACAAAAAGTCCTGACGGCCCCAGCTTTGTGGTTTCCCTATGAAACGCAATCTTTTGTTATCTGACTGGCAGCCAATGATATGGTTGATTGAAGTGTTGTATGTTGTCTGTGCTTCTTTTCAGAGTTTTGGGCGGCTTTTGAGACCAGTTTCAGCTAGTTTTTTAAAAATCTGGCAGCCCTTCCTGAAGAGTGGCTGGACATCCCCTCTAACTCAGGCCAAGGCTCCTCTTGGAAGAAACTGATCAGAGATTCTCTACATTTTTCATGTGGCTACTATGCAGTCTGGAGAAGGAACCAGGTGCTACAGGAGCTGCTGCTCAGATCAGGAGGGAGGTGCAGTTTGTAGGACACCACCTCCTCCCCAGGAAACAAGGGGTTGATCCCAGCTCAGCTTCTTCCTCTTGCACAGGCATTTCAGGGAAAGGCCAGTGAAGCAGCTCTATGGGAGAAGAGAACACCTTTGGGAAGCCAGGCTCCATAGACAGAGAGCCCAGTACTGGGATGAAACTCGTACTGGGGAATGTTTGCTTGCTTTCTGTTATAAACCCAGAGGAAGAGACCCGGCTGGCCACCTCAGTCAGATTATTTCACCAGCTAAGGCCCTTGTCCTATTACTTTGAGGATTTCCTTCATCTTTGGAATCCAGCTTGAGGCTCCTCCATCTCTTTCTTCAAGAACTGAAGCTTCACCAAGGCCTGGTCTGCACACACGAGAGTGCTGCTAGTGTAATTTTTCATTTTGGCAGAAGCACTGAGACACAGATGTGAACTCATTTAAAGACCACGGAGACCCTCCCAAGAGTAACGAAGCAACAAACTGTATGAATATAGGGTAGCTTGTACTCGAGTGGGAGTTCTTACAGATAGGAGTCTTTGTTTTAACTTGACTCATACTTAATTTGGTGAGTTGAAGGCATAAAGCTACGATCTTGTTTAGAGTCAATAATTAAAGCTCCAAACACTGGAAGTGATTGGCCCCAGAAGGGAACATTAGATTGCTGTTCTATTGTAAGAGAGATCCTCTCTTGTGTTACAATGTTTAGATGGGTACTCAAGTAGACGGGATGTTAACGTGCACTGTACAGACATGCTATAGCTAAGTTTATCTGACGTGTCCTTTGCTGCAGCTTCTGGAAAATAGACGTTAGAGATAGAAGAGACCAACAGCGTTAGGTCATCCATCCCACTTCCCTGCCAATGGATGGTTGCTCGCCATGTATTCAAGTGTCTTGCCCAGTTTCACTGGAACACGTCATGGATCTTCTTGGAGTCATGACACTTCCATATGCTCAACCTAAAATTTCCCTCTTAGGCTTTGTTTCTATCAGAAGGTTGCACCTGTGGAGTTTGTCTAGGTGAACTGCTGCATCCACACATTTCTTCCCCATAAGTGGTTTTCTGGACTTCCTTCAGTTGCAGTCACTGTTTTCAGACAACTCAGTTGAGGTTAAATACGTTTAGTGACAGTGTGGGTACATCTCGTTTCCATTTAAACTAAACCAGGGCAAGTAGTCCTCCCACTGGAGACATGAGTGGTCTGTTTACTTTTTTTTACACAGCTGTAGAGGTATTTGAAGTTACCAGTCATTTACCTGTTCAGACAACACCAGCAAACACATGGGTGTCATTGCAAGCCCTTTTTGGAGTGAGCAACCACCTCTTGAGATTCTCAGCAGTGTAGTTTGATGTAGCTAAACTGATAGAAATATTCTAATGCCATTTGTGTTAACTAATGGCTTGTCTAATTCCATTGCTCCTAGTCGGGCCTTCTTGTAGCTCCTTAAATAAAACCTTTGCCACCTACTTGTGGA
>ML681314.1:85900-151516 GCA_007922225.1 Emydura subglobosa
AGATGACTCTATGGAAGTCACCAGTTATTCAACTTCCACTTATAAAAGGGTGCTAGAGATCCAGGCAAAGCACAGTGCCCTTTAGAATCCTAACCAGCTCTAACTGGAAGCTGCAGGAAGTTTGCTATTTACTCTTGAGCATCAGGGACTTAATTCCATGTTAGGGAAAAAGATGAACTGAAATATTAAATTCCTCACATGAAAAATCTGAGTCAGATTTTGTGCTATGACTAGAGTGAAAAGTTTTCATGAGAAAAAAAATAAGCTCCAAGACTGCAGAGAAGCCACTAGAACTCTGTGTCTCAGACCTAAAGGAAAGGGCTGTAGCTCAGAACTGCAATGCTTTTTGTAAGGTGCACTGCCAGCTAGCAGGCAGCAGCCAGTATCAGATGCTTCAGAGGAAGGTGCAAGAAGCCCAGTAAGAGGCAGTAAGGAGAGAAACCCTGAGTCCTGGAAGAGCTTTTAAATCTATTTTTGGATTGATAAATGGAATGTCGACACTCTAAATCCTGCTAAGCTCTTGGCCACACCCAACATCTTGTGGCAATGAGTTCCACAAGCCAACTGTGCAGTGTGTGGAAAATTTCCTTTCCAGCTTTAGATTTATCACTCTTCAATTTCAATAGATGTTCTCTCTACCCTCTCTAAAGAATAAGGGAAGGTAGATTAGGAACTTCTAGCCATTCATTTCATATACCTTTTCCATATTTCCTCTGTTCATCTCCTCCACAAGATTAGTCCCAATCTTCAGAGTTTTACTGATTCAGTGCTTTCAATCACTCAACCACATTTGAGCCCCCTTTTTATATACATAGACTGGAGCTAAAGTAGTATTCCAAGCGTAGGCATACAATTGCTTTATACACCAACACTGTAACATTTAATCTCCTTTTATGCATCCTAAAAAGTAAGTAACTAGTTTTGTTTTTAAACCACTACAGCACAATGTCCAGAAGTCTTCAGTGAGCTGTCTACAACAGTACCTTGATCTCCATACTGAGCTGTTTAGAACCCCTTAAATGGTTATATAAATAGTTCACATCCTTTCTAGATGTTGTATGTTAATATTGACTTCAGCTGCTGTCTTGTTGCCCTTTTCTTAATAGCCTCTTACACAGGGACTTAAAACCAGTCAAAAAGACCAAGTTATAAAAAACAAACCAACCATCAACTATTCAATGGACACTTTCAGAGAACCCCAATATGGGACCCCTCTTGGTGACTGGCTCAAAACCATTTGCTTTTTCAGTCTATGCTAATGTAACTACACAGAGCTGAAGGCAGCATGTTCACCTTTGACACTAAACAGCAAAAGGAGAGATCAGGAACTGTAACTACAGTTGAGTATTATGCTAAAAATTGTTAATTGCTTCCATGGAAAGTCTGATCCAAAGATTCACAGACCTGATTACAGCCAATGGGTCTGCTAAACATCTTTCTTTCAGGCTAAATGAAAGCAGCAATTAAGCTACTTCATGCAGTGAGATAGGCAATATCTTCTATTGTTTCCACCTAAGGCAGTCTGCCAGGTGCCAATGCCCGAGCAAAACCTAACCCAGGTAAATTTCCAAGGCAGGGTCTAAATTTTGGGTTGGTGTGTTGGAGGCAGGAAGTGAGAGAAGCAGTGGCAAGCATGATGCTGAGCTGAAACAGAGTGCTTCTTGGGCACAGAACTTGGAGAGAGAGGCTTGGGGATTTCTGAGCAAAGAAACTACCTGCTTTTTTGACTGCCTTCTGGCAAACAAGGGTGTGTGTATGTTTTGTAGACAGGATAGCACCAAAGAATACACCTGACTGGTATCAGGCCAAATGGGCAAGGATATCATTCACTGTGTCTTCTTAGCTGCACCATTCTTCTTTGAGACTAGTCTGAGGTGAGCAGATTCAAATTCCTGTTTGACTCAAGTCTAGCACTTACATCTCCTAAAAACTAATTATCAAGTCACCTGGCTTGGCAGTACAAGTCCAACATCTTGTTATGGGAGAGGTTCACTGTGCAATTCTGCCCTGTGTGTACAAGGAAGATCTGGTGATTAATGGGCCTTTAAATATTAAGGCTTTCCTAGCGGTTTGTAGCACCTACAGCTTTCAGATTTGTAGTTGGGATGACTTGCTGGTACTGAAACTTAAGAATGGTACCTCTTCCCCAGTTACACATGGAGGTAAGATGGAAAATTCCTCAAGTGAAATTGCTATATGTCAGATATCAGTAAGAAAGTGGCAATTATGCTAAGAGTGAGGGATGGAGCAGAGCTATTTAAAGCTGGGTATTAAAACCCACCCCAATACAGATTTCAAATTAGTGTGGAAAAGTGAGTTTAGCTCCTCACAGATGGAGTGTCCCCTGGGAGGTTTGATACTGATTTACTATTAAGTGGTCAGATTGCATTGCCCTATACCAACCATTCAGTCTGCCACCACGCTACGTGGTGTCAGTCCTGCACAAAGCCTACACTGAATATGCAACTGATGCCTACCAGTTTGAATTGATTTCTTTTGTGGCTTTTTAAATGACTCCTGCCTAGAGGTACTTCATCTAGAAAAACACCATGAAGTTAGTTTAAATAAAGTAACCCAAGAGATTTCACCTAATTTTGGTACAAAATTCTGAAAGTATACCCAAAGTTTCAGGCAGACTTATAATGGTGAATAGTTGTATTGATTTACAAAGATGGTTGAAGTTGCAGTATTTTTTTTTTTTAAAAAAGGGGATTGGTGAATATGGCAATGCAATGCCTTTTTGTAGCCCCTTCTCCTCTTACAATGAGCCAGCACTCCAGAAGTTGTACGTTTTTAGTGTTGTTAAAGCTAGGAGGAACCACTCTGTCTGCATATTTTAGGCATCACTTATACATTTAATAGTTAGAACCAGTAAAGGTGTTCTAGTGAAGTGGACAATTGGATTCTGGTTATTTCGTGTCATGGTTTGTTCCCTGACTTTGTTTGTGGAAAGATAGATAATGTTTAACACCAAAACATTCTAAAGCAAAGTGTAAAGAATGGGTAACTGATTCATCAGAATAGATAGAGGTATGTTTGGAAAATTAGCCTGGAAGAGAGGGGAGAAAAAAGTAGTTCTTAGCATGTCTATACATCAGATTACTTAATACCCTCATCACTAACCCATAAGTCAGTTCAGCTCATGCATTTCAGTGCATTGCATTTCTAAACTCAGGGGGGCGCACCTGAGACTCTAGAGAAACTGAAGACCAGAAAGTCATCTGCTTGCCATTGAACTTTGATCTCCTTTAGTTACTGCAGTGCATTTGGGTGGTAGCAATCCAAACCATGTTCATTCCTTGCATTACCCCTCTAAGGCCTTGGCAATGATGCAGTAGCAACTATTTACTAGCAACTTGTAGTATTTCCTTTAGAGTGTTGCCTTCTAGAAAGGAGATTGAAACATTTGATTTATATGAAGCAATGAGCTCATTTGGAGAATGCCCTGTTCAGATCAAGGGAATGTTTTGGACTCTCTCCTATAGACCACTGAAGAGACCAAAAGCTTCAGCAGCATCCAGAGAAGAGCCCATGATTGCAAGGCAGTGCACACTGCAGCTAATTACTCACTCCTGTGTACGATAGGAATTAGATTCTGCTCTACACCTGAGCTAGAAAGACTTCTACACCATCCCAGCTTCACACCTGAGACACAAGCTCTAATTAACTTATGTTCTTGTGATAGGGAGGACTACAGACCTGACTTCTAGCTACTCCAGGTCAGACTGCCCATTCAGAAATCCTCCCTTATCACAGCATTGCATAACTGAGTTTCTCCTATACTCCTAGCAGTAGTTTCACCCTCATAACAGAGGTATTCCAGGATATCAACTAAATTAGTTTAAGAGGGAGAATGTATGTTGCTATCATCTTCAGATGCCAAGGTTCATCTTCCTTCAGACAGCTAAGGACAGGAAGGTTAAGAATAATTTTGTTTTGTTTTTAAAACCTGTTTCTAAATCCCTCCCTTAGATTCATTCAATTGGAAAAGTAAGGTTGGGAAGACAGCAAAGTTACACTGGGTTTAAGTAGTAAGAAAAGTCAGGAGAGGTTTTCCTTATCTAGCTGAAGTACTGCTAAAGATTAGTTCTAAAGGCTCTGGTGGTCTTAATGAAAAAATACTTTTCTAGTCTCTATACAAGAAAAGTCAGCCCCTTCTCCTCTGAAGAAGGACCAGCCTATACAAGTTTGTAGTAGAAACATCCATATTTTAGACTTCCTGGCTAGAATAATAATCTCTTAATTGCTTTAAAAAAAAAAAGAGAGAAAGCTATCCTGATTTGTATAAGCTAGTTAAACCTCATTTAGAGAGGTCCCTGTTCAGATGTCAAGTGCTCATTTTGAGCTAATATTTCCTATTGTCTTACCCCATTCAAAGAGAAAAGAGCTATCAGAATTTGACTATTAAAAAGACGAAACATTTACCTTAATCACCCTCAGAGCTACAAACCTCCCCCCACAAGCAACAAACCAGTCACCTATTTCCTGGGAGCTTTATAGTAAAAGGAGGCTGGTTAATTGGATTTAATCAACAGCAGCTGGGGGGCTCCCAGGCCCAGGAAACACCTGTTTTCAGGCAGCCACCGCATTCTTTTCTTAAAAGGACAGCTCAGACAGTCTGGCATACTCAAAAAAAAAAAGGGTCTGGATTTCTGTTCCTGCTCAGGATGGAGACTCTTTTTAATTACATTTTAAATAAAGTTCATTCAACATGTAGCTGTTTCTGTTAGATTTATTCCAGGAAAATCCCCACAGTTATTTTATAGCTGACTTTAATTCCTCTGCTGTTTAAAAAATAACGTTTGAAAATGTACAGTCAGAAATTAGCCATCTTCTGTTTACCAGAATCGTAGCTCTGCCATTATAACAGACATCCTTCAAGAAACCATGAGCTATGGGGAGCACAGCATTATGGAGAAGGCTGACCAATAATGCAGAAAGGGAGATGGATAGGATGACGTTATTATAGGCAGGGCTGGCAGTCCCACCTTTTAGTAAGGTTGCCTGACATTTGCCATTCTAAGACCCTGTTTTCGGTTACAAATCACTGCCAAACTCCAACGATTTGGGCTGAAATGTTTGCTGCTGGGTGTCTGCCTCAGGCTAACTGTTTTTGGGAAATTTCAGACAAAATGGTTTAGCTGTTTCCAAGAAGAAAAAGTACATTGTTTCGCCTGCGTTTGAAAAATGTTGAAACGTTTTCTTTGAACAGCTCTAGTGCCCCTCTACTTAGGGGTAGGGACTGGAAAATTGGCAGTAGAGTGGACTTTATGCCAGGGATGTGCCTTTTGCCGCCCCTCTGAAAATTCACCCACATTTGACTAAGTTATAAACCTTTGAAAAATTGCAGTTCAAACATGCACGGTAGAGACTTGCTAGAACTTAACAGCTAAAATCTCTGAAACTGCCATCCTCATTGAGCTTGCTCCAGCCCCTTTCAACTGTCAGTGCTGACCAGGCTGCATATGTGCCATCTCTCCCCACACAGCGATTGAGCTTGCTTCAGCCCAGGGGCTCAGAAGGACTTTCCCTGCAACGGTTGCTCCCAGCTGCTCAGGACCGGGCCTGGGCCAAGCATTTGAACTGAGAATGGGGAGCCCGTCTCTGCCATGCTCTCAATGATCCCCTGCTGGCACTGAGACAGCAAGAAGGGGTAAGCCATCTGATTCGAATGCAGAAGGGATGAAAGGCAGACTGAAGGGAGGAAAGGAGTAGATTGAGGAGGCTAGTGAGGGAAGAGAAACTGTGATTGGGAGTTTGAGTGGGGAGACTAGGAGTGGCTGGGCAAGGAGACTGGGAGCCAGGCTGGCAATGGTTAGGCAAAGAGACTGCGACTGGGAGCTGAGTCGGGGAGACTGGGGGCGGGAATAGGAAGTGGGAGCTGGGCGGCAGTTGGCAGGAGGGGGGGGGGACAGACACTGAGATCAGATGACAAGCTGGGCAGGGGGAGGAAACTGGGACTGGCTGGGAAACAAGGCTGGGACTGGGAATCAGTGGCAGAAAGAGCCAGATCTGACAAGGAGCAGGGATGTGGGTGGAGAACTGGGACAAGAGCCAGGGTGGAGGTGAGGAGGCAGGCTCAGGTGGGATGAGGCGCCTCAGAAGAGACACTGGGAGTGGGTGCCAGTGGGGGAATATAATAGACAGATTGGATGAGGAACCAGGAGAGGGGAACTGGGACTGGTTAAGCAAGGAGACTGGGACCGGGATAAGAAACCTGGGAAGTGGAAACTGGGACTGGGTAGGCAAGGATTATATTTCGGGAATGGATCTAGGCCTCAAGGTCTCTGCATCAGCAGCAATTTCCCTTCCTGAAGGGCTAGATAGCAGCCTGGCATTCCTGTTACTCTGGAGGATGGAGCCAAGCCTCCCAGTCTTGGAATCAGGAACAGAGGGTCCCTCTCTGCAGGTCTGTACATCATCCAGGCATTGATGTTAAATTTGAGGATGGTGCCAAGCCTCAGGGTCTCCATAGCATCAGCAACATGAGCAACAGCAGTGTATCCCCCTCCTCATGTTCATGATGGGATCTTGGGGTGCTATGTAGGGCCCTGCTTTGAGTCACCTGGCATTTTTGGCAGCAGCAGGGAAGAAGAGAAGGTGTAAGGTGTGTGTTAGCAGAGAAAGTCCCAGAGGGGCTGACGTTCTGGCATGTGCAGGGGTAGGAGAGCCTGAGGGAGCTGATGTTAAAGCCCTGGAAGAAAGGAGGATCCAGTAGGGACTGTTGCTACTGCAGGGGAAGAAAAGGAACCACATTTTGGTAAACAAAGTGGATTTATTAGCTGGAAGATTCCTTAAAGTTGTCATGCAAATACTTCTCATGACAAGTCATGTATGACAACATCAGGCTGTTCTCGGTGGTGGCAGATGACAGAACAAGGAGCAACGGTCTCAAGTTGCAGGGCGGGAGGTCTAGGTTGGACATTAGGAAAAAGTTTTTTACTAGGAGGGTGGTGAAGCACTGGAATGGGTTACCTAGGGAGGTGGTCGAATCTCCATCCTTAGAGGTTTTTAAGATGAGGCTTGACAAAGCCCTGGTTGGGATGATATAGCTGAGGTTAGTCCTGCTTTGAGCAGGGGGTTGGACTAGATGACCTCCTGAGGTCCCTTCCAACTCTAATATTCTATGATTCTGTGATTCTATCACAGGATTTCAGGTGGTTTGTGACACTTGCCCCTGCATGCAAAATTGCTGCTACATAGGCACCGAGTTAAAGTTGGCTGGTTGATCTCAGCTGGCCACTGCCTGTCTTTTAACGTTATCTGTGCATTGTCTTTTCATCATTTGGGTCACATCATAATATCCTCATTGTAGGGATTTAAAGTGGGAAACTGAGTCACAAGTCCACCCAATTTAGGTTTAATCAATTTTCGACTTGATTTATACAATTTCAGACAGAATTATTGTCACTGGTAATATCTGAACATCCATTTATGCCAGGAAATATACCAGACAAGATGGAATAGGTAGAGGACACAAGTTACCACATGCCAAGGCCCCAGGAAGTTCTCCTGTACTTGATGATGGTCGTCACTTCCCCTGATCCCTTGGTCTGGTCCTTCAGTCCCTCCTTCAATGTCTGGTCTGGTGTTTCTCTGATCTGGGCCTTGTTCACTTGGATTTTTATGAATTTCCACAATCTGCATCACTTAACTTTTCTCCAATCAGCGTTTAGCACATCAAGCCTATGTGTTTTATGTAACCCATACATTATGCATGCGCAAGCTTCAGTTTACACAATTTCTGCATTTTTTGCTGTTTATGCAGTTTGTAAGTCATGTTGTTTTGTGTCTCTCTGTTTCTCGGTCTTCCCAGAAGAAAGGCTTCTTTTACAGTTTTGTGTATATTTACCACACAACTTCCAGCACAACATATTACCTTTTTGCAGTCAGCAATAACATCATTACACCTTATGAGGCAAAGGGTTTTGAACACACAGAGGTGTGCTCTAACTGCTGGGGCACAGGATATTCTAATGTGGGTCTTCCTCAGGCTCTGGTGGTGAAGCTGTTGCTTTCGGGATAAATAACTGAAGAGTCAGTGGGCCGGAGGCAGAGAGGGCATACGCATGAGAGTAACGCTACAGAGCGGGGTTAGGGCGCTCAGCCAGGATGTGGAAGCCCGAGGGTCCAGCCCCCCTGCTCCAGTGGCTCGTTAATTAGTTATCCAGAGTGCGACAGCTTCACCGGGAGAGACTCCCACGGAAGAATATCCTGTAGCCCAGGGGAGAGAGACTCTGCTGAGAGGTAGTAAATCCCTGTGATAATCTTTTCTCCTCGTCAGGCAGAGGGGAGCTTGAAGCAGGGGCCTGTCACCGCCCAGGTACGTGCCCTAATCCCTGGGCTAAAGCTTATAAGGGAGATCTGCCTTCTCCCCCCTCTCCCCAGCTTCTTAGCTGCCTGACTCCCAAGAGGGCTCACAGCTGAGCAGCGCTAGCAGACAGAGGCGCCTATCTCTGTGAGAGGAGCCGTAGCGCACACCCCTCATCATCATCTCCCATGGGGTGGCTTAGGTGGCCCCTGCCGAGCGTGCTGGCTTTTGTGGATCAGTCTGCGCAGCCCGTCCCTCCGGCCCCATGCATTGTATAAGGAGCCTGGGCTCTGCACGGCAGCTTGGAGGATTGCAGTCTGCTCCAGGGACTCTTCTAGGTGCCCAAGTGCCTTTGTGAATCTAGGCCCTAAATCCCACTGATAAATCTGGCCCTCCCTGACTTTCCCACAAGCACTGCCCAGGGTTCAGCATCACTGCGCATTGTCGGCTCTTTCACCGGGAAAGAGAAGCACAAGCAGCCCAGAACCTGGCTCCAGGCTCTCAGTTCACAGGCACCTGTCCCTGTAGCTCAGGGGAGTCTCTGGCCCCCTGCTAAGGCCCAATGGTCTCTACAGGATGATGAGATGGGCCCCAAGGCCCACAGACTCCAGAGTCGCTGTCAGTCACACATCCAGTCCCTGCTCTCTAGCTGGGGCCGTGGATGGGAGTAGCATTAAGCCAAGTCTGTGTCTGCTACAGCACGAGGGGAGCAGGAATCTGTCGGGGCAGCGGCGAGTCCACAGCTGGGGGCGCTAGGATGTAGGGCAAACTGCACGTGGTGTTGGGGTTTCTACACATAAACATTGCACTGGTTCGTTTAACCCCTGAGTGGGAGCCCTTCATTCAACTTAGCTTAAACCTGTTCCTAATTCACTTGCACTAAACCTCCCCAAAAAGCTGCCTTAAACTGAAGTAAGCATGTTCCCAGAAGTGTTTGCACTGGTTTAATTATCCCACAGGCCAGGGAGCGGCGGGACCCTACTGAACTCCTAGCACCTGCAAATGAACCAGCTCTGTCACGGCTGCAGCCCCCAGGAGACAGCTGTTCATTCCACACACAAGCGCAGACTGCAGATTGGTAATATGAGTGAATCCCAATGGGCCACGTGCGGGCAGGAGGCACAGGTCACTCTGGAACTGCTCTGACCCTCAGAGCGTGTTACACGTATCAGCCAGCCGTGTACAGAGCACCCTTCTGCTTTCAGCGTGGATTACGCTGCAACCCTGGCACTCAATTCTGTGGATAAAGGCCTGTCTCAACAACATGCTTCTAAACATATTTTTAGAAATGGAATTAATATTTATTTTTTTGTCTTCACTCATGTACATTGAAATTTAACTTCTCTAAACAGCGTCATTGGTATTTCAATGGTGTCATTTGAAGAAATGCAAAATATTTATCCTAACAAAACAATCATAGAGCTGTCAGAGCGGGTTGTTCATTTTCACATGCATCATAATGACCATGTGTTATAAACATCCCAGATGTACGTGTTGTGCAGCTGCTCTCTCTCTCTCTCTCTCTGCTCATTGTCTTGACTGGTTCTCACTGTAAGGCGTGACATATGAACCTGCCTTCGGCGGGACTCAAATTGCACTGCTTGAAAAGTAATAAGATAATCTCTGATACAAGCTAAAGAGCTCCCAAGCCGTATTGCCTTACAGCTTGGAATGATCCTTGGAGTCTACGCCTACTTCAGATGATCAGTCTGCCGCAGGTTGCTGACAGTAGTTGGTAACAGTTCTTTTGGTGTCATATATAAACATTCCCTTTACAATCAACAAACACACATCTTTGTTAACCCACTCGTCAGATCAGCGGTGGTCCCTCAAGTCGAGGATGACATCCATCAGGCTTGGTGGGTCATCAGATGACTGAGGAGCCCAATTCTGGATACACACATTCTTCAGCAGTGGGGGGCATGTTGTTGCATGGGGGAGTGGGATTCGTAGCCCCGGGTGGGTCTCCTTCTTTTTCCTCCGCTGCCA
Source organism: Emydura subglobosa (assembly GCA_007922225.1). NCBI lineage: Eukaryota > Metazoa > Chordata > Testudines > Chelidae > Emydura > Emydura subglobosa. The sequence goes on from ML681314.1 coordinate 96,201, forward strand.
CCGTTCCATCTCGATATCGAGTTGTTGGGCCTCGAAGTGGTGTGTGCCTTGATGGACCAGGTGGCACCGTGCCAAGCGGTCAGGAGCTTGCTCCTCCCAGCCATTGCTGTTGATGCCTCCGTGCTTCAGGGCGACCTTGAGCGTGTCTTTTTACCATTTCCTTTGATTGCCCTTTGAGCGTTGGTCAGCAGAGCTGGAAGAAGAGAACCTAACAATGGAGGCGGTTCTTGGGCATGTGAATGCAGTGGCTCATCCATCAGAGTTGATTTCTCAAGAGCAAGGCTTCAATGTTGGTGGATGCAGCTTCATGGAGGATGCTCGCGCTGGTCTGACAGTCCTCCCATTTGATCCCCAGGATTTGACACAAGCACCGCTGGTGGAAGCTCTCAAAGGTCTTGATATGGCATCAGTAGATGGTCCAGGTTTCCATGAAGTAGAGGAGGGTGGTCAGCATGACAGCCTTATAAACCAAGACCTTCATCAACTTCCAAAAGTCTCTGTTTTCAGACACCTTGTTGTGGCTTGAAGAAGGTGGCATGGGTGCCGTTGACCCGATGTTGGACTTCTTCATCGATGGTAGCCCATTCGGAGAGATGATTGCTGAGATACGGGAAGTGCTCCACATACTCCAAAACCTCCCTGTCTACATGGATGGCACAAGGGATGTTCAGTTGGCCTGGGAGAGGTTGGTGGAGGACCTTCGTCTTGGTGATATTCAAGGAAAGGACGTTCTATTATACAAAGGATGTTCTATTATACAAATTGTTGAAGAGATCTAGTGTCATTTGCATGTCCTGTGCAGAGTGAGCCATCACGCAGCAGTCATCCGCAAACTGAAGGTCGTGAATGTCCTTGGTGGTGAGTTTTGTTTTTGCCTAGAAGTGACCAAAATTGAAGAGCTTCCTCTCCAGTCGATACTGGATACTGACCCCAAATGGTAAATCATCTTGGATGAGGTGGATGATGACAGTTAGGTAGATGGTGAACAAGGTGGGGGCAATCACGCAACCTTGTCTGACCCCAGTCTGGAAATGGAAGGCGTCGGTTTCAGATCTTCTGCTCAGGACAATGGTGGTCATATCATCGTGCAGGAGTCTCAACATGGTGACAAACTTCATTGGGCAACCAAGGGGCTGGAGGATGATCCACAGAGCTTCACAATTTAAGGAATCGTACACCTTGGTCAGGTCAGTGAAGGTGAGGAACAGTTCTTGATTTTGCTCCCAACATTTTTCTTGGATCTGTCTGGCAACAAAGACCATATTCGCAGTGCCCCAGGATGGTCAGAAGCCGCACTGGGTTTGTGGGAGGATCTCCTCAGCGATGGGATGAAGGTGGTTCAGGAGGATACAGGCTAGGATCTTATCCGCAATGGACAGGAGGGAAATCCCCCTGTAGTTCCCACAGTGAGATTTCTCCCCCTTCTTGTAGATGGTCACGATGGTCGTGTTCTTGAAATCACCCGGGATGTCCTCTTCTTCCCAGAGGTGGAGGATGAGCTGGTGGATTCATGACATGAGTCGGAAGCTGCCGGCATGGTTGAACTCTGCAGGTATAACATCTGGCCTGCAGGGAAGTTCAGGGAGCGCATTAGCAATCTTGTTTCTGATGGCGAAGCCGACTCCGTGGATGAGGGGGTTGCGGTCTGATTTCCCTTTCCAGAAGAAGGTGTACCCTCTGCTGACTTCCCTCAGCTGTCCCTCCCCACTGAGCCGGGTTTCGCTGAGAGCAGCTGTGACCCATCCATACTTCGGATAGCCAAATGAAAATGCTGGATGGGTCTCAGTCCTTTGTTTCACACAGCTTCAGTTGCAGATGAATTTATCCAGAGATAGGTGAAGACTGAAGACTAAAGACAAAATGGATATGGTGCAGCTGCTTTTTATGTCCCTTGGCCTTTGCCATGCTGCTTTTGGAAATTTACAGAAATAAGATTGAGTCCAGGGTCACATGAGCAAGTCCTGGTGATTTATCAGGTGTAGCCCCTGGCTTCTTTTCCTGGGCTTATTATATCTTTGAGTTCCCTTAATGGGCCATTGAGGAGCTAGTGCCTCAGCCATCCCGTCTAGGGTTAGGCCGAGAAACACAGCACAAGTTGAAATACGGAAACGTGAAACATGTCCATAACTTCCAATACAACTATGACACATGCACCTAAACAATATCATCATCTTAGCAAATTATAACCTTTCTAACGGTACCTGACATGGCCTATTTCTTATGAATTATTGTAATTTTGACATATGGATGTTAAATAATATCATAAATGGTCCCCCTAATTCAGCCAGCATCACAGCAGCAATGTTGATGTAGTGCCCAGATAGCTCCCAGGCCACAATGGCAGTTCATCTTTCCAGGTGATCGCTCTTTGGGTTGTCGATAAGCGTTCTCACCTTCCAGGTTCCGAAGTTTAGCTTTTCCTTGTTTCGACCGCAGGAATAGTGATCCTGCTGGGTGCGGCTTCCCAGCCAGGAGTGATGGGACAGCCTATTTTCAGGGCACCTTGTCCAGCCCCATCCCAATTTGGGGTAACCAGAGGGTGTCCTGAAGAGGGATGCTCAGTCATGGATGCAGCTGCCGATGGGCTCCGCTTCACAGCACAGGTGCCACTTCCCCATTGCAGCCTTCTCCCACCTTCACAGCCATTGGGGCCACAGCCTTCCTCCGCCTACTCCACCATTGAGGACTTCTTGGATCATTCTTTGTCTGGAACCTCACCCTCAATCTTGCCACCATAGGTGACCTGACCAGGAGCGTGAGCTGCAGACGGCATCGCGCTCGAGGTCATTGGAACACCCAAGCCTCTCCACCACGACAAGGTGACGATTCTCCAGAGAAGACCCGCGCATGTGCACACACGCACACACACACACACTGCTCTATGATTATAACTATAATTGATGAGCTTATTCTGTCTGCTGGCTTCACGTTGCTGTCTCTGCCTCTCCTCCGCTGCCAACAGCAGGGCTCCCTCTGTCTTCTCAGCAGCTCTTTGTCTGTCAGCTCTTCAGCCTTGTCTACACTACAAAGATAAGTCGACCTGTGTGAGGTCGACTTACAGCCACTGCATTAGTTATTGCGGTGGCTGATGTCCGCACTGCCCTCAATGGGTCTGTGGTGTGCGTCCTGTCCAGGAGAACTTCCACCAACCTAAGAGGTAGTGTGGGGAGCTGAGAGCCTGGTCTCTCTGCTCCGCTGACAGCCCCCTGCTAGACCCCGTCTGCCTCACAGGCTCCTGGGCTCCTGGTGGGCTGCCCTCTTATCCCCACTTCCCATTCCCCACTGGGAGCCAGCCCCTGGCTTCCTCCCTCCCTGTTCTCCTCTGGGAGCCAGGAGAAACCACCCAGGGCTTCTCGCTCCCAGGGATCGGGGTCCAGCTGCCTCTGCTTCTTGCCCCCATCCCGCCTGCTCCCTGCCGGAAGCCAGGCAGCCTTGTCAATTTACCAGGGTTTGTCCCCTCCCCTCCCCGCTGCCAGCTGGGGGAAGCTGCCTGGGGCTTGTCCCCTCTCTGGGAGGGGAGGGGACAGCTGGGCTCTGGCTGCCAACAGCCTGTGTCAGGAACACAGGGTCTGCAGTGACACAGCATCACCCTATCGATGCTGACATAAGCCCTGCACCTCTCGCCGAGGTGTCTGTACGATGTCAGCCTAGCAAGGGAGTTACATGGGCGGGAGGAGCATTTCAGTGTGTGCACCTCCACTCCAAGCTGGCCCTTGGATCCTGCCCCTCCCTCCCCCTTCCCTCACTCCCCTGGCACCTGCCTCTCCCCGTGACCCTTCCTCCCTGATTCCCATCATCCTCCGTCCTACTGGCCCCCTCCCATCACCCCCCTCTGCCTACATCCACAAATGACTTCCCATCCCCCTGCCTTGCTGGTGCCTGCCCCTCCTTTCACCCCCACTCCACCCCTGGCATCCATTCTTCTCCTGCCCCTTCCAACCCCCCACCCCCGGCACCTGCCCCTACCCCTAACCCCTGGCTCTCTGCCCATCTGCCTACCCCTTCTGCCCCACTGTTTCAGGACCCTTCCCTTGCCTCCCTCTAACCTCTGGCTCCCACCCCCTTATGACCACTCTTCCCCTCGCTCCCCATTGACCCATGGAATCTGCCCCTCCCTCCATTCCCCTCTGTCCTCTTGGTGCCCACTTTTTCTCTGGCTCCCTCATTGCCCTTGTTGTTCCTTCCCTTCCTCTCACGCTCCTCCACACCCCTCCACTCCTGTCACCTGTCCCTGCCCTCTAGCCCTCCCCAGCATCAGCCTGTTGATGCCCTTCCCTCCCCTGCCCCCACTGACACCTTCCCACCCCCTCCTGTTGGTCCCCTCAAGTTCCTTCCCATAGGCAGACAGCCCTAACTCCCCTTAGTGGGCAACAGTCCACCCCTCCACAGCCATTAACGGAGATGCAGGTTAATTTCCCTTTGATCCCTGGGACCAGCCCCTGCCCCGGCCCTGACTCTGTGACTCTCTCCCAGTGGACGTGACTCTGGATCCAGACACGGCAAATCCCTGGCTTCTCCTGTCTGAGGATCGGAAACATGTGAGACATGGAGACACACGCCAGGATCTGCCCGACAATCCTGAGAGATTTGATCCTTGTGTCTCGGTGCTGGGCACTGAGGGGTTCCCGGGTGGGAGGCGTTACTGGGAGGTGCAGGTGGGAGACGAGCCTGGATGGACTCTGGGGGTTTGTAGGGAATCTGTGAGCAGGAAGGGGCTCGTCACATACACACCTGATAATGGATACTGGGCCATGGGGCTGTGGAATGGGGAATACAAGGCCTGAACCTTCCCCCCAACCCATCCCTTTGTCTCCCCCCACCCCTTGCCCCCTTGCCACTGGGGAAGTGGCCGGACAAGGATTGCAGAGAGAGCCCCTGGAAGGGGGGAGCAAAGATCCTGACACAGCCAGGACCTGATACAGCCTGATCCTGAGAGAGACGTGGGTCCCGGTGCGAATCAGAGGGTGGCTAAGCACCGCCACGGGGGTGCACGGGCTAGCAGAGCTAATCCCTGGAAAGGCCAGCAGGAGGCACCAGATTGGTGAGTTGCCCCCTTTACAGCTACCTATGATCAGTAATAAAGACAGGATCCTCCCTTTTCTGTTCTCCTTCTCAACTTGATAAACAAAACACAGTTCCCAGCCACAAATGCTATTTCCCTACATATAGAAATCTCTGCTACCACATCCTTTTTTGTTTGTTTTTGTTTAGAATTATTGTCCACAGCCAATGAACAGTCCATATCCCCCGTTGACTTCCAGGTATTGCAGGGCTCTCTGTGTTCTTGGTTATCGGGACACAACAAATGTTGTAGTTTAGCAAATAAATGGAGCAGGGGTTGTATTCCTTCACTGAATAATCACCAACTAACTGAATTGCGTTAAAGCTGTTGGCCCTTCACCATGAAATTTTGTGAAACTTCACTGGGAAACTTTCCTTCTTGGCCATACGTCAGTCCAAAGGGTGATATTTCGATGTCCTGATGTTTAGAGCATAAAGATAATACAGTTGCTCCAAGACCTTCATCCTAATGTCTCTGAGTTTCATCCACCATCTTCTGGACTGCTCTGTAAGAAATGATTAACTGGTCTCATTTCTTGACATTAGTGACTGAATCTAATTTCTTCTCAAGATAGATAAGCAAAGTCTGAAGAGAGGCACCTCTCAGGGCATTGCTAGGTCTGCTTTTTGTAGTAACCTTGATGCAGTATGAACACTTTCAATGTAATTGAATTTTGAAGATTTATTCACAATATTCAGTTCCTGGCAGAGCACCCTCTCCTTACCTTGATTATTCAAAAATAAATATCCTAAAATGATCCTGTGATGGATTCGTTGGGGTTTTCATCCGGTCGGCTGGTTTCTAGGTGGCACCAGATGGTGAAGCTACATGTTATTCCCAGTATTTTACAAAGGGAAAGGTTAAGCTATTTCCCACTGAAATTATGTGTAATTACTCTTGTGTTATTGCATGGGGAGATAGGCTGGTAAATAGGTTAATGTACAAAATAGCTTTGCTGTATGAAAAGACAAAATGTGTTGTCACTAACCAATTACAGCATTAAATGTTATAAAAGCAACGCAGACAATGTTCATTTGTAAATATCTGCTGGTGACTGGGCTGCCCCTTCAGCTCCTGGAACCTCTCTGGGAATTAAGCAGCAGGCACAGCCCACCAGGGTTCTTCCATCAAATGTCTTCACTAGTCTTTATGCTCCAGATTCATCACAGAACAGCAGCAGTTATGTGGAGCCCCCTTCCTGCCCCCTGGTTCAGCCTTTTACACGGCTGCTTTCTTCTCAGTGCTATGCAGCTGGTTAGTGAAATGACTGAGGCTCCAGGCTGTGAAAGAGCCCGAGGGGGGAAGAGTGTGTGAGCAGGAGGCTCTGAAACTCTTCTCTGAGGAGGATCAAACCCCATCTGCCTGGTGTGTGACCGATCCCTGGCTCATCACGCTCACACCGTGCTTCCCATCGAGCAGGCTGCCCAGGAGCAGAGGGCAGGGAACAGTATCTCCATGGCTAGGAGTTAGTGTCAGCTTCTCTGAAGCTGCAGGGCCCCCCTGGCTTATCTGAGCACCCTGGATTGGAGCCAGGGAACTGCCTGATGCTGGGACACAGCCACTTTCCTAGAGACATTGGCATTGGGCTGGACCCAGCCGCTCTGCGTGTTGTCTCCTAAGCGTTGTCAACCGTCCATAAATGTACAGATGGTCAGTAAAACAATGTACAATTTTAACTGTCCATAAACCCGTAAATGAATGAAACTGTCCATGAAATTGGGTAGAAATATTGTGTTTTGACACTGATTGTTGTCGTTCAGAATAATTTCCTGTATCATAAAACTACACTGACCCTGCTGCTATCAATTTCCTGTTTTCTATTATTGCACACGCCCAATGAACCCGATTGATCAATTAAGTGCAGCTGAAACAATCGTGTAATTCTGAATTCCTGTGTACAGAACATTGGGAGTAGGGACACTTCTGTGACATGATTGTGTTTGTGATATTTTTAGTGATGTCAGTGAAAAGTTGACGATGTCAGTAAAACAAAAATCAGCTTCAGATCTTCACCTCAGCAAAAACTAAAATGCAAGGTTGGCCACCCCTCCCCTTAGAGCTGGGGTCACTTTTTCAGTGTGTTGGAGAAGGGGGACGTGCTCCCCCAGCCTCACTCTGCTCAGTGACGATATTATCGCAGGGCACAAACCAAGGACCTGAACCAGCCCCCAGAGCCCTTGTCTGTGTTTGCAGGAGCAAAGTCTGAGCCGCCTGCAGCATCTGAGGGAGGAAAGAGAAGAGCTCCTGGGACTGAAATCCAAGGGGGACAAGGAGAGTGGGAGGCTCCTGGTAGGTGCCCTGCCCTGCCCAGAGCAGACTGGGGAGTGGGAGGGCAGAGCTCTCACTGTGACTGCGTCCGTTGGTTGGTGGTGACAGGTCTCTACAAGGCCGGGTGCCCTGAGCAGCAGCCTCTGGTGAGTCGCGCTGGAGAGGCCGGTGCAAAGGGCAAGAGTCTAATGAGAGATTTTGGGGGAAGCAAGAAAAATTGTGGAGAGACCCTAAAGTGGCTGAGCTCAGGGTGTTCTGGCTGCTCGGCCTGTAGCTGTTTTTTTGGGGCAGAGACCAGGTGCCACGGCTGCGGCAAACCCCCGGCTCCATCCCCAGGAGGAGCTCACCTGGCCAGGCTATTTACAGGATCCTGTCACTATGAACTGTGGGTCTTCTGCTGGGTCTCGGTCACTCGCTGCTGGGAGGAGTTTGGGAGAGATTTGCCCTGTCACTAATGCAGGAAAAAGTCCTCTGGGAACAGGAACTTCGAGCCTGACAGACAGCAGGGGAACGTGTAAAAATAACTAAGGTTGGAGGCAGCAAGGAGCCCAGTTGGGGACAGCAAGTGTGAGAAACACCAGGAGAGTTTACAGCTTTTCTATAGAGCAGATCAAGCCCCATCTGTGTGGTCTGCAGGCAGTGCCAGGATCTCAGGCTCACACTGCAGTTCCCATTCAGGAGGCTGCCCAGAGGCCAAGGTGGGAATCCCCAGTCTCTCAGTATTTATGCAGGATCATTGAATCCTGTGGGTCTCTTGCCTTCTCCCTTATTTATTGGTGGAGATGTTCTTGGGGTGAAATCCCCACAGGGATACGTTGCTCACCCTTGTAAGTTGCACAAAAACTTTGCTGATATTTTTTGCTGGCAGATGAAACTCTGAGACGTCCTGGAACTTCCCAAGCAGGATGTGACGGAGTCTGTGAAGATGAGTATGGTGAGAGGTCGACAGTCCCAGGGTGGAAGGCAAGCGCCTGGCTTTTATCTGGAAAAAACCTGGGTTCTTCATAGTCAATGGTGAAGCCGGATTCCCCGGGTGTCTGACTTGTTGCCTGTCTCTCTCACTGCCACAACATCAAACTTCTCCACTAGTAATTTCACGTGCAGGATTGTGGGTAGAATGTTTCTGGTAAGTTTGGGGCAAATCAAACAAGATACGATGGAGAAATAATGGGTCAGACACTGAGCAGGACAGCACTTCTGGGATACTTTCCTGACATTTTTTGGCTCATGTTGCGAAGCCTGAGTGTGCAACAGAAACACCAAAGGAATTTTAAAGAAGGTTTTTACAATTGAACTGGGCCTTTTTTGTTTTTCCTGCTTAGTGGTTGGGGGAGTGTTCTTTCTGCTGGCTTTATAATATAAGAATGGCAGGTCACGTCTTCGCTGACTTTGTTGGAGAACTCTTGGGAAGGCTCCAGGAAGTTTTACTTTGAGCTAAACTCCTTCATTAAAGGGCTGCAGATGGTGAATCTTTTACAGACGTTTTATTTACTCAAAATGTTCATTAGTTGTTGATGTTAAATAAGTGTTTGAAAATTCTGGCTCTAAACTCTTCTTCCTCTTTTCTCTCCAGTGTAATTCACTAGCTCTCTGGTCACTACAAAGCCTTGTCCACACACACATTGTACTGCTTTAACTCTACTAGTGTAGTTACAACAGTACAACTGCTGCTGTGGATGCAGTTATAACGGGGCTTGTCCAGGTGGGAAAGTTACACCAGGGTAAGGTGAGAATTGAAACCACTATAGTTACACTGGTACCATTCTTCTTGTCAATGCTCTTATTCTAGAGGGGCTTCTCTACCTACAGAACTGTATCTGTGCAGGGTTGTACTGGTTGAACTCGTTCAGTAGAAAAATCATCCCCTGAAATAGTTACACCAGTATAAAAACTTCATACAGACAACACCTAACTAAAGGTACATTTTATTTTAAATGATTACTGATTTAGGACAGGTCTACACTTCAAATTTCAGTGGCACAGCTGTCTAGCCATCGCTGTGGGAGGTCCCAGGTGGGCAGCGCTGCCAGCAAAGGCCAACAGCTGGTCAGGAATAACCCGAGATCCAAATGCCTTTGAACACAGACGCCCTCCACGTCCTGGAGCCCAGAGAGACTCTGTCTGTGTGACCCCCTCGCAGTCTCCAGGCCGGTGCCAGTCACTCCAGTGTCTGTGGGAGCTGCTGCTGGGCAGGGGCAGGAGAGCCGCATCTGCAGCCGGCTGCTGCCCCAGAGATTCAGAGATAAATAGCTCCACATCCCCCTCCCTGCTACATACAGCGATCAGTGCCAGAGACTTACCTGCCCTGCTAGGGCCCTGCTGGGAGAGCTGGGGCAAGGGAGTGAGATCCCAGCCCCAGGGCTGTGTGAGCGATGGGCCAGGCTGGGTGAACGGGACCTGCTCACGGGAAGGAGCCCGGGAAGCTTTTTAACCCCTCTCCCCTCATGTTTGCTCCACCCCGGCCACATGGATCTCCTGCCAAGCCCTTGTTGTCAGCCTGGAACCTGCTCCCACAGCCTTCCCCCTCCCCTCCTCCTTCCCGCCTCTCCTCAAAACCCTCTTCCCAGGGGGCCCTGAACCCTCCCTCTGTGCCAGGGAACATTTAAACAGGGGTCAGTGCCCCCGATCTGTGCAGAGTGTGAGCTCCCCGAGCAGGGGCTGTGTCTGTGGGTGTGTCTGGGACGTGCCCGGTGCTGAGGGGCTGTAGAGGTATTAGTGAATATACACAATAATCCTACAGGCAGAGCACAGGGGTCTGCCTAGCCTGTGATTCCCAGAGAAGTGTCTGTGTCTCCTGTCGGGCTGTGCAGTGCTCAGCACATGGGGGGAGCCATGGAAATATTAGTGGCTAATGACCCCTAAGCAGAGCTAAGGGGGGAATAAAAGGCAGGAAGAGCCAGAACCACACACAGGGAGAGCGAGAAGGGCCCCAGGCAGAGCAGAGAATGTGCAGGGACAATGGATGCTGGAAATTCAGCTCCTTTCCCTGCGTGTGACTTGCCCACAGACTCAGCGTGATTCTCTCGGCTTTGTCTGTTCAAAGTCATTTTGCAAGTAAAGTTTCAAACAATCCAAGCTGTGTGGGCAGGTTCTGACGGGTCCCACGGGGCCCATGGGAGTGTTTCTGTGCCGTGATTGGATGAGAGGATCTCTTAGAATGGGGAGTGGTGGGAAATACTTGCCACGAACAGTTTAAAGTGCATTTCCATGAATATTTTCTGTCGCAGTCCCCCATTGGCATGAACATCGCGGGCAGCGAGCTCCCTCCGCTGAACGTCCATGCGCTGAGCATGCCAGGGCTGGGACGTGGCTGCCGCAGACATTTATTGTTACTGGCAGTGGTGCTGGCGGGAGTCGCTCTGGGTGTTTGCTCAGCGCTCGCTGAATGAGAGGAGGGAGGCAGGGGCAGCGGGAGGGACTCAGGGACTCTGCTTGTCAGGCCACTCTCTGGGATTGTCCACAGTGCCTGGGCCAGTCAGCTGCCCAGCTCCCAGGGAGAGTCGCTTGGAGCCCATCACCCCTCATGCCATTGAAGGTCACAGCTGCCAGGTTTGTAATTTGTGAAAGGCCTGAAACCTGCCTGCTCACACCAGGGGGTGTTAATGTTTTACTGGTATTTCTATGACCTCACCGCTAGGGGCGGTGTGTGTCCGGGCTCCATTCCAATTAACGAATGGGCTGTTCCCCCTGTCACCGCTAGGGGCAGTGTGTGTCCTGGTTCCAGTCCCACTGACAGTTCAGGGAATGAGTTATTCCCATGATCTGCTTTTGCTCCAGGGGAGAAGGTGAGGTCTGAAAGCAGCTAAGTGTGATGCGGGGTATTTCTATGAGGGCTGGGCAGAGAGACAGATGGACGTGGCACCATCCGCAACAGCATCAGGTAGTGGGAGATACAACATCACCTGGAGAGTGTCAGAGATGTGACTCCCCTCCCCCAGCCTCCTTGTGTGGGGAGGGACATGGCTCCTTATTTCTCAGCTTATCTCCATCTAAGGCAATTCCCATCCCATTTTAAGAAATCTACGGTGTTTCCCATTCCTTGTTGTCTTGTCCCTCTTTTCCTCCATTTCTCCTCCCATTTATAGAAGGTTTATTTTCCCTTAACACATCCTTTTCTTTCCTGTTTCTGTTTATTTTCTGCCACTGCTGCCGTTCACCTTTGTTCTGTCTTTTTAAAAATCACTGCTTCTTTACAGAAAATCAAGTCCACTGGTCACCATGGATAAACTCAGCACAACACCAAGATTCAGGTAATGCACATTCCCATGCAGTTAATTCAAGGGCAGTCACAAGGTAACTTTCAGACATGTTTAGGGCCAGATTTTTAATTGTATTTAGGCACTTAACGATGCAGATAGGCGCCTAGTGGGATTTTTAAAAGCACCTAGGCTGAGATTCACAAAAGTATTCAGGTGCCTAAATCTGGGTTTAGGTTCCTAAATCCGTGTTAGGCTCCACTGTGATTCATAACACTCCCGCAGAACCCGTTAGGTGCCTAAACTCATTTGGCACCTATGTTTTTGCAGTAAAAAACTCCCTGAGTGCCTGTGTTTCCACTTTTGTGCAGGTGCTCTGCTGCCTATCTAAGCATCTGGACACCGATTCCCCATCTTAGCCTCAGAGCAATTCACAAACCAACAGGGGAAGAGATGTGTTCACCTGTCTAACTCACCTGCAGCTCCTGATCCTGGGGGTGGCCGCTGAGCTGACAGTAAATTGTTGGGGGGGATCTCCTCATAACCTTTAGCCTGGTGTTTAGAGTAGTCAGTCACCTGGAAACCCCATCAACTCTCGTCTCCAGCTGATGAGGCAAAGAGATTTGAACACACAGGGGTGTGTTCTAACCGCTGGGGCATAGGATATTCTAATGTGGGTCTTCCTCAGGCTCTGGTGGTGAAGCTATTGCTTTCGGAATAAATAACTGAAGAGTCAGTGGGCCGGAGGCAGAGAGGGCATACGCATGAGAGTAACTCGACAGAGCGGGGTTAGGGCGCTCAGCCAGGATGTGGGAGCCCGAGGGTCCAGCCCCCCTGCTCCAGTGGCTCGTTAATTAGTTATCCAGAGTGTGACAGCTTCACTGGGAGAGACTCCCACAGCAGAATATCCTGTAGCCCATTGGAGAGAGACTCTGCTGAGAGGTAGCAAATCCCTGTGACAATCTTTTCTCCTCATCAGGCAGAGTGGAGCCCAAAATGGAGTCCAGGGTCCCATGAGCAAGTCACATGCCCTTGTGTGCTTTGATGAGTCATAAGAGCAGCCATTGCCTGTATTCTGGCTAAAACATCCACAGGAAGGATCAGCGGATGGGACAGGCTTCTTCTATGGCCTGGTGTGTGAGCTCAGTGTCCTTTATGGGCCATTAACTGGCATAGCCCAGTCCCAAGGGGCGGTCTGGCTTCAATGCAGATTTTACCTGGTGGGCCATACTCGGGAATGCAGCGTATATGCAGGGTGCCAGTACACAGTCACTATCTGTAACTTCAGACACAGCATGATATACGCGTGTCAACAGGATAATCACACTCAGCAACTCATAACTTTTCCATTGACAGCTTACATGACATATAGCGTAAGTTTTGTTGCAATTGTATAACAGTGGTAGCAACAATGTTATACACAGTTATACGTCAATCATACAACATCCCAGGTGGGCAAGAAGTCCTGTGTGCCTGTGCACAAGGGGGTTCCTATGGAGGACGGCTGGTCCAGTGTGTGGGATGCTGGGCTGTGGGCTTAGGATACCTCAGATCAGTCCCAGGAGCTCCTTGTGCAGGGTGGGTGAGGTGCTTAGGTCTTGTCTATGTATCTAGATGAGCAATGGCCCCTACCGCCAAGCAGAGCTGCAGCTGGCATTGGCACAGGATGCTTTCCCAGTATAGATGACACCAGTTCCCGGAAGGGAATAAATTGCACCCTCAAAAGGGCTGCAGGCCAGGTTTTGCTGGCACAGCTCTGTGGGCTGGGGTGGGAGTTTTTCACACTCCTAACTGACATAGTTATACCAACAAAACCTTCAACTGTAAACCAAGCCGCAGTCTCTCCGGGGCCACAGAGACTAGCACGGTCCTACCTCTCAGCGGTGTGTGAGAATAAAAATCCAGTGGTGCGGGACGCGGGCTGTGCATGGGACCATGTCAGTACGAGAACGACCAAGCCAGCGCCCCACAGGCTGCTCCCCCCACACAGGGTCCCGCATGGGCACCTACAGTTTTTGGTCTCAACTTTTTTTTTATTGTATAAAATTCAGAAAATGGCTGTGGGATTTCAGAATGTTCTAGGGGAGGGGAGCTAGGTCCCCTTTGTACCGCCTGCCCCACAGCCTCCCAGAGAACCCCGCTGGGGTCAGCTCCAGGCCAGGGTTGGGGGGATTCCCAGGTCCCCTTCGGGCCATTAACTGCATTATCTGACTCCCAAAGAAAAGCCAAACCCAGCAGCCCAGTGAGCAGCAGCGAACGTCCTGGCATTTCCGAACCTAGGGACTCTTCACCACTGGCAAGGAGAGAAACGTCCACAGGGGGCAGCACGGGGGCAGGGGTGAGAGCACCGGGACCCTGCTGTATGGGCCGCTCTGTGCTGCAGCCTCAGCCTGTGGGGGGAGCTGGCCCCAGTGCGATGCGGGGAGGGTGGGAAGTGGGGAGATGGGGAGGGGATGCGGTAGCTGGGCCATGGGAAGGGCAGTGAGAGCCCAGCTCCAGGGCTGTGTGAGTGACAGGGCCAGGCTGGGTGAATGGAGCCCAGGAAGCTCTTCACCCCTCCTCCCATACGTTAGCCCCAACCCAGCCTCTGACCTAGCCCTCCCCCGCCTCCATGTCCTTCGATCTTTGCACCTTCCTGCATGCCTGGGACACCCACCCTGACCTCCTGCCCCAGCCCTGCAGACTTCTCCTCCTAATGCCTCTACACACCCGTTAGTGAGCCCCTAACCCAGCCCCGCTGGGAGCTCTATGGCAGGGAACATACAACATGCCCGGGGCACTTACGGTGCTACAGAAATAACATGGAATAAGAGTAACACCAGTAACTCCTCAGGCAGAGCAAAGGCAAAAATAAAAGGCCAGAGAGCGAGAGGTGGGGGTGGAGGGGAGGATAGATGGGCTGGAAGCAGAGCTGGGGGAATAATGTGCAACATGTGATGTGTCCAGTGAGCTCCGCTTCTCTTCCTGTTCATCAGCTGCTCACAAACTGATCCTGATTTTCCCAGATTTATCTGTTGTTCAAAAATATTAGCTAGAGACGATTGGCAAATAAATTGATCTGTGTGCAATAGTTGTGATTGGACACATAGGTCACATGGGATTGTTTCTGTTCCTTGATTGGATGAATTTAACTTGTAGAAACAGGTGAAAATATCTGTGATTAAGATTTTGAGGGGAAGGCTTGCATGCTGCATGTTTAAGGACCTTGTTGGATCAGGGTTTAAATGTTCAGACATTGCGTCTCATGAATATTTTATAACTTTCAGTAGAAATCCCTCATTTGCAAGGACATTCCTGCCAGTGAGCACTTCCGCGGTAATGTGCATGGGCTGAATGCAGAAGGGGCAGGAACACAGCAGAAGGGAATTCATGGCTGTCAGACACTAACTCATTCAGGCACTTTTGAAACTTCCACTAGGCCCCTGTCTGCATCTTTGGGTGCCTAAATAGCTTTGCAAATCTGGCACAGAGGCTAAGGGGCAGATTTGGAAGGTCTGTGAGCACCTAAAGAAGCAGTTAGGCATCTAATGGAATTTTCAAAAGCACTGAGGTGCCCATGCACCTTTGAAAATTCCACTAGGCACCTATCTGCACCTTCAGACATCAAAATACCTTCAAAACTCTGGGCGTAAGTGACTTGACTAAGGTCACACAGGGAGTCTGTAGCAGAGCAGGGAATGATGCAGCCTGATCCTGGAACTCTCTTAACAGCCACAGCAGAAGCATCTCAGCTCTGTCAGCACAGGCAGCTGAGGGTTTAATTCTCATTTCCTGTCAGTGTCTTTCTGGGACAGACAGGCTCAGTATTACCGTGACCTTGCCTAATGCCCTGTCTTCAGCCAATATGTCAATGATGCACCATAAAAAAGGAGACTCTGACCCCAGAAGCTCCCATTGGCACCGCTCCCCTCTGCAGCTCAATAAACGGCTGTTTATTGCTGTTACCCTTTGTACCACACGCTCCCCAGCTGCGCCTTTCTGCTGCTATTAATGCAGGTCAGCATCTCAACTGGATCATAAACAACGGGGGAGGGGAGAATGCCATGGGGAATGCTGGGTAGATCTGGACATTAACTAAGGTTTCTTGAGAACTTTTCCCCTTAATATTTAAATATTATTTTTCTCTCTCATTGTCACCAGGCTCAACCTATTTTATTGTAAAAATAATGTGGCCACAGAAAAGATCAGCCGATAAAATCCCACTGTTCGTTTCTCTGTGCTCCTTTCTCTTCACTTACCTGGGGTTTGCCACAATCAAAATGAAACCTTGAGCCTGAGGCTGACCTGGCACCTGGTTTGGGCTGGGCTGTGATGTCGGAGTCGGGAGCAGTCAAACTCCTAGTGTGCCTGCAGCGTCTCTCGGGTCAGCCCGAGCCCTGTTGTTACTTTCGTACATTCCCAGTTTCAGGGCCGGGATGGGGGAAACCCAGAGGAGATTTAGCAGAGGAGGCAGAACTGTGTGAGCTCAGCGCAGTGTCCAGCTGTAACAATAGCCCAGGGGTTGCTGGCACCCTGACAATGCCCAGTGCCATATACAGGGGATGAGACATGCACCAGGACCAGATCCAACGGCCAATGGGACTCTGAGCATTGACTGCAGGGGGCACCGGGTCAGGCTCCAAGGCCCAGAGAGTCTCAGACAGGCGAGAACTAACGGATAGAAACGTCGGCTGGAAGGGCCCTTGAGAAGTCACCAAGTCCAGCCCCCTGTGCTGAGCCAGGGCCCAGTAATCCTGACTGTCAGGGCTTTGCCTGGTCTTTGGGTGGGGAGGGGGATGGTCACCCTCCAACCATGCTTCATTGTGCTGCTAACGCGAGGTGATCCTGGCCAAGTGTAGGGTAGCAGAGAACAGAGGGAGTGTCTAAGCCAGCCAGCACAGAGGGTATCCAGCCTGCTTTTGAAAACCTCCAGTGAAGGAGCTTCCAGAACCACCCTAGGCAGCCTGTGCCATTGTCCCACTGCTCTTGTGGTTAGGAAGTTTTTCCTGGGATTTAATCTAAAGCTGCTGTGCTGTAGTTTGAAGCCACTTCTTTGTTTCCTGCCGTCTGTCACATGAGAGAACAACTATTGTCCATCTTTTTTATGGCAGCCTTTCAAGCATTTAAGACCTCTCTCATGTCCCCCCTTAATCTCCTCTTTTCCAAACATACTCTGTCCCTTCAGCCTTTGCTGACATGACTTGCAGAATTCGAGTCCTTTGATCATCTTTGTCGCTCGCCTCTGGATCCTTTCCAGTTTCTCTACAGCTTTTCTATGCATTGGTGACCAAACCTGGACACAGGACTCCAGCTGAGGCCTAACCAGCGCCGAGCAGAGCGGCACTGTCATCTCCCATGACCTGCATGCCATGCCTCTGGTAATGCAACCTAAAACTGCATTTGCTTTTTTTGCAACAGCCTCGTGTTGCTGACTCATGGTGAGGCTGGGATCCACCACAGCTCCCAGATCCTTCTCAGCAGTGCTGCTGCCTGCCAGTTATGCCCCGTTCTGTATTTGTGCATTTGGGGTTCAAGCTTGCTAGAAGTGTCAGGCACAGGCAGCCGGTCCAGTGGGCAGAGCAGGAGATCCCTGTCCCTATCTAGAGCTGAGCTAATGGCTACCTGCCCTGTCACGTTTACCCCGATATGCTGGGATGGATGTGTATGTCTCCAGGAGCTCAGTAATTCCCTCTAATGCCTTCCCTCCACCCAAACCAGCTCCCCTATCGACGTGTGCGCCTGGGGCCCCTGGGGCCCCTCTCGAGGGAGTTCAGGCGGGGCAAGTGGTGCTGCGTTACTCTGAGGTGGGGTTAGCGATGAAGGAGCCAGCCTGGGCCATAGAACTGTCACCACATTGGTTTATTCCCCCACTGGCTGTTACTGGTTATCAGTATCAGTGACTGGTACATAGCGCCCAGGAGCCCCCGTCACAGACGTGTAACAAAGAGACGTGCCCGGCCCAGAGAGCTACAATCTACACCACGGAGGTAACATGAATGATGGGGACTCCCAGTGCAGCTGTGGGCAGGGAGGATGAGGAAACAATAAACTGAACTGGATGGTGCGTGCTGACCACACTGATTTTTCTGTCCTTAGGAGCAGAGAAAACCAGGCCCCAGCCCTAGAAAATAACAATATGCTTGTTGGTTCCAGTCACTGTGTAATGATCAAATGCGAACACAAAATCAAAACTGAATGGAAAGTGAGTGTAAAGACAGGCCAGTGGGACATTCGTTGTTCCCTGGGAAGCATTGTGCTAGTCTCAGACCCTCAAACTCTTGGATTTTCTTTCCTATCTTCCTCCCGCATTTTTAAGGAGCTGCAGGACAGCCCCTGCGGGGAAGGGGGGGTGCACTTTACTCACAGCCTGCTTAGTGTGGGATTATTCCTGATGTTTTTCCAGCAGTGAGACTTCAGATGATCCCAGCCTTGCCAGAATTAATAGAGTCAGAGATTTTAAAACCTGAAGAACCCTTAGATTTAGTCTGACCCCCTTTGTAACACAGGCCAGTGAATTTCACCTAGTTCCTGAGCCCAATAACCTGTGTTTGACTAAAGCCTCCTTGCAGAGAGGCAGCAGTCTGGACTGGAAAACATTTGAAGGGCAAGTGCTACATTGGCTGTAACACTTCCAATGATGACGCTCTAAGCCAACACGAGAACACTCTCCTGGCAGCATAATTACTGCACCTCTGTGGGCACCATTATGGACAGCGCTTAGGTTGCTGTAACTTGTGTTGCTGGAGTGTGTGTGTGTGTCTTTTTCACAACCCTCTGTGACGTAGGTTAGATCAACGTAAGTGGTCGTGTAGACCTGCCCTGAGGGCTGGAGGATCCGCCACCTGGGGAGTTTGTTAATCACCTGCACTGTTAACAGTTGTGCCTTATTTCTAGTTTGAATGTGTCTGGCTTCAGCTTCCAGCCATTGGTTCTTATTCTGCCTTTCTCCACTAGAGCCCAGAGCCCTTTAGTGCCCGTGTTTTCTCCCCACCGAGGCCCATAAACACCAAGATCAAGTCACCCCTCCCCCTTCCTTTTGACAAACTAACCAGATTGAACATTTCCGTCTGTCCCTGCAGGGCATTTCCTCCAGCCCTGCCATCAGATCTGTGGCTCTTTTCTGCACCCTCTCCTGGGCGCAGTGTCCCAGTGTTTGTCTCAGCAGGGCCGAGCACAGAGATAAAATCCCCTCCCTGCTCCTGCTCCCTGGCGAGGGGGTGTCTGGCTGAGCCCCTTCCCTGCCCTTTCTGTCATTCCTCCTCTTCCCCAGTCGGTTCCTCTCCCCCTTTCTTCTGTTTTACCTTCTCCTCTTTCTCCTCCAGGCACCTCCCTTCTCTTCCCCACACCCTGCCACCGAGAAGGGCAGAGCCCAGCAGCGGCACCTCCCCCCAGTCACAGCAGAGCGCACCGGGCGGGGAAGGAGACACAGAAGCACTGAGAGCCCAGCAGCCATGGCGGCACCTGCTGCACCAGGCAGTGGGAAACGCAAGGCTGATGAGGGTCCGGACCCCCCGGCCTCAACCTCTTTAGCCGGGAGCGGGCTGGAGGCGGCCATTTGTCTCATCTGTACAGAATATCTGACATTGCCGGTGACTATCGAGTGCGGGCACAACTTCTGCCGGGCCTGCATCACCCAGCGCTGGGAGGCAGAGGAGACACCCTCCTGTCCGCGGTGCGGGGAAACGGTCCAGGAAAGAGCCTCCAGGTCTAACACGCAGCTGGGCCGCTTAGTACAAACCATCAAACAACTGGTGTTAAACCCAGGACAAAGGAGAAGGGCAGAAGGGAATGTGTGTGCGGAGCACGGGAAGGAGCTCGCCTGGTTCTGTAAGGAGGATGCCGCATCCCTGTGCGCGGAGTGCAAAGTCTCCCCGGCGCACCGCTCTCACGCTGTGATCCCCATGGCACAGGCTGTCCACCAGCCCCAGGTAGGGGATGAGCCGCGATGACCCATTGTCCGCTCTGTCTGGCTGCAGGGAATCTAACTCCGGGCTGGGTTCGGGCTGCTCAGTGGCTACCGAGGGTCTCCAGCGCGGGGCTGATGCTTGTATTTGTCACCCCCCCGCCACCTCTCATAGCAACACTTGAGTGGCCCAGCGGCTTCCTGGGCAGGAGATAGAAAAGGTGAGTCCAGGGCAGGCAGCGACTGACATGGAGCTTTTGCTTCCTCTTCCTCCTCCCACCCTCTCTTCTTTCCCCGGCTCCCTCAGTCCAGCTTCCCGCTTGCTGCTGCTGCTGCTGCTTCACTTTCTGACGGGCTCCAGCAGCCCCTGTTCTTCTTCTTCCCTCCTGGCTTTTTTCTTCCCTTCTCTCTGTCTTTCCCCTTTTTTTTCCTCCTATTTCCATCTCTTTTCTCCCTGCCCTTTCCTTGTTTCCTCCCTTTCTTTTTTCTTCCTTCCTCCTCTTTTGTTCTTTCCCTTCCCTCTCCTCCTCTCTCTGCTCCTCTTCCTCTCCCCCACTGATCAGTGCTACCTTCAAGGGGGATTTCCCTGTCAACCCTCCCTCTCCCCAAGTCAGTCAATTTGCAGCCCAAGGAGCAGAGACACTTGGAAGCTGTTTCTTGATTTACTTTTGTTCCCCACTGTGACCGTTCCGTGCCTTGGGCAGCCACATGAAAATGCCAAGGTCAGGGCAGGCTGTAAAAGGAGAGCAGATTCTCCCAGCACTGGTGGGTGACACTGAAGTCAGGCTTCCCAACCAGCCACTCACAGTGCTTCTGATTCCCCCACTGGTTATCAAGAAGCCTGTATACAAATACACACAGCTCCCTTTACTGTATTCCAGTCCCTGGCTTCTAATCATCCACTAGGTCCAGTAAAGAGACCAGTTATTTAAACTCTATGCTCTTTACTAAAATGGTTCCCTCTGACCCCAAAGGGTCAGCCACAGCACCAGATCAATATAAGTTTGGATCTTACCCAAAATACCATGCTGCCAGCCAATCCTTTAGTAACTAAAACTAAAGATTTATTATAAAAAGAAAGGAACAAACAATAAGAGAAATGTTAAAGGATTAACACGATCAGATACATACAAATGATTTGAAAGTCCATATATATCAGGTGTCTAGAAGAATTGTGGAGTTTACAGGCTTGTATAGTTCCTCTGGTATACATCCAGTACCTGGATGGGTCTCAGTCCTTTGCTTCATAGGTTCAATTGCAGATGACTTGATCCTGAGGTAGATAGGTGGTTAAAACTGAACAGGATTGTAGACAAAATGGATTCCAAGGCTTTTGCCTTATATATCCTCTGGCCCCTGCCATGCTGCTTGTGGAATTTCACAGGAACCAAAATGGAGTCCAGAGTCACATGGGCAAGTCCTGGTGACTCATCAGGCTATCCCTGGCTTCTCCCCCTGGGCCCCTTGCACCTGGGAATGTCTTAATGGGCCATTAAGCAGGCTATTGTTCTGCAGCCATCCTGTCTGGGGTGTGACCCAGACACAGCACAATTTGAAATACAGATATATCAAACATATCCATAACTTCCATTACACATATAACACATGAACATAAACGTCATCATTTTACTTAGCACATTACAGCCTTTCTAACTGTACCTGACATGGTATATCTGACATAAATTATTATGATTTTGACATACTGATGTCAAACAGTATACTAAATGCCCCCCCACATCCAACCAGCCTGACACCCCCAATGTGAGACTGGTGTAGAAGGGAGTAATCAGATCTCCTGAATATACCTAAAGGGCCCCCCAGTCTTGACAATGCATCAGCTACAAGATTCTCTTTACCCTTGATGTGAACTATGTTCATATCACATTCCTGTAAGGCTAAACTCCAACGGAGCAGCCTGGAGTTGGTCCCTTTGTCTTTGTGTAACCACACCAATGGAGCGTGATCACTGAACACAGGAAATTTACTGTTATACAAATAGGGTTGAAGTTGTTTTATGGCCCAGACAATTGCATAGCACTCTTTTTCTATAGTAGCATAATGTTGTTCAATGGGGGGTTAGTTTTTTGCTCAAGTATGCGATGGGGTGTCTCATACCTCCCTCCCCATCCTGCATGAGTACAGCTCCTAACCCAATGTTAGAAGCAGCCATGCACAGGAAGAATGTTTTCTCAAAATCAGGGCTGGCTAATACAGGCTCTTTAGACAAGGCTTCTTTTATATTTTGGAAGCCCTGCTCACAGGCCTCAGTTCACTTTACCATGTCCGGATTTCCCTTTTTGGTAAGGTCTGTTATGGGAGCTACAATGTCACTAAACCTCTTTACAAACCTGCGATAGTAATTGTCCAGCCCAATAAAGGATTGAACCTGCTTCTTTGTCTTAGGCTCAGGCCAGTCCTTTATAGCTTCTACTTTTAAAGGATCTGGATGTATTATCCCACTGCCCACCCTGTGTCCCAGGTATGACAGTTCTGCAGCACCTAACATGCACTTGGAGACTTTAACAGTTAGGTTGGCCTCTCTGAGTCTTTGCAACACGACCCCCACGTGGTACAAGTGATCTCCCCAGGAATTTCTGAAAATAGCCAAGTCATCTATATAGGCTCTGGCAAAGTTTTGTAACCCGTCCAAAACCTCATTAATGAGCCTCATGAAGGTAGCACTGGAATTTTTTAACCCAAATGGCAGAACCTTGAATTCATATAGACCAGAATCTACTATGAAAGCAGATTTTTCCTGGGCATCATCATCTAAGGGGATTTGCTAATATCCCTGCGTTAGATCTAGTGTGCTTATGAACTTTGCACCCCCAACTGGTCCAATAAATCCTCTATATGGGGCGTGGGGTATGGGTTAGGCTGCGTGATTGCATTCAGCTTTCTGTAATCTATACAGAACCTCATGGTTTTATCCTTCTTAGGCACCATCACAATGGGAGATGCCCAAGGACTATTTGACTTAGTAATTATCCCCATTTCCAGCAAGCTTTCTACCTCCTCCTGAATCTGTTGCTGCATCTCCCCCTTGGCCCAATATGCTCTGCTGGGCATTGGGCGTGGGGCCCTATGGTTTGAATGGAATGCACAATCTTGTCAGTTAAACCTGGCCGGTTGGAGAACGCTTGCCTGTGATGCTTTAACAGGGCCAACATCTCCTGTTTCTGAGCAGGAACCAAACCTTCCCCAAACTCAATGCTCTCTAGCGGAGTTTCTCCTTTGCTTTCTGCAACTAAGTCAACCAAAGGGACAGACAAGGTTCCTTCATCAGCACAACAAATCATATTGACGGCTGCTTCCCTTTCACAATAACTTTTGTCTGCTGGCATACACCAGCTGCTTAGCTCCTCTTCCATGAGGCTTTCTGACACTATAGGTAACCTCATTAACCCTCTCTACTACC
This sequence comes from Emydura subglobosa, assembly GCA_007922225.1. Lineage (NCBI taxonomy): Eukaryota > Metazoa > Chordata > Testudines > Chelidae > Emydura > Emydura subglobosa. The sequence continues at coordinate 119,027 of ML681314.1, forward strand.
TCATACGGTCCATCCCAGATGTCCTGCATTTTATTTCTCCTCAATGGGATTAGTACCAACACCATATCCCCAATTTCAAAAGCTCTCTCTTCAGCCTGCCTGTCATACCAAGCCTTCTGAACTCCTTGATTTCTCTTAAGGTTCTGCTGAACCAGACTCATCATGTCTTGCAAGCTCTCTAAACTGTGACACATACTCCCCCACTGGTTGTTCTGGCATCTCTACATTACCCTCCCAGGAATCATGAATCAGATCCAGGGGTCCTCTGACCTGCCTCCCGTAAAGCAGCTCAAAAGGAGCAAACCCTGTAAACTCTTGAGGTACACTTCTGTACACATATAGCAAATAAAGCAACAAGACATCCCAGTCATTCTGGCATCTGTCTACATACATTTTTAGCATAGCCTTCAATGTCCCATTAAATCTCTCTACCAAACCATTGGCCTCTGGAGGTAAGGGGCTGCTTTTAGATGACTTACTCCACACCTTTCCCATAGCTGCTTAAACACAACTGACATAAAATTGGCACCACATTCTGACAAGATTTCCTTGGGAAAACCCACTCTGCTAAAGATAGTAAACAGTGCGGTGGCCACTGTTTCAGCCTCAACATTGGATAAAGTTACAGACTCAAGGTACCCGGTTGCGAAATCCACCAACACCAGAATGTACTTCTTCCCATTTCTGGAAGGTTTAGGGAGTGGCCCCACAATATCCATGGCCACTCTGGCAAATGCCTCTCCAATGATGGGCAGAGGCTGCAGGGGCACCTTCTTAGGACCCTTCAAACTCTTGCGCTTCTGACACAAATCACAGCTTCTGCAATAATTCTCACTGTGTCAGACATGTAAGGCCAATAAAAGTTTTGCTTCAGCCTGTCACCAGTTTTCTCTATGCCCAGATGCACTGCAAAGGGACCATCATGAGCCAACTTCAATAACTCCCTTCTATATTTCTCGGGTACTACAAGTTGCTTGCAGTTCCTGTCATGAGGCTGCTTTTTCCCTACAGGGGTTTCTCTGTATAGCAAGCCCTCTTGCATGAAAAATATGCCTGCTCCCTCTCCTGCTGGGGCTAGGCTTTGGGCCTCCACTCTGGCCCCCTCTAAAGAAACATCTTCTTGCTGAGCCCTACAAACTCTTCTGAATTTCACTCAAATTCAGAGCCGTCTCAGGCACATCCAACTCACTCTCAGCTGGCAACACCAGAGAAGAATCCTCCATCTGTTCCCTGATTCCCTCCTTATCATCAGATAGGGTATCCATATCAACACCACATTTTCTTCGTGATTTAGTGATGACTTTGACATTACTATTAAGAACTACAATGTATTAAAACATCTGCTGGGAGAAGCTCTCGAACTCCTACCACCATGTCATCCTTAAAAATCTTCCCACTCCAAGTGGATTTTGCTAAGGACACCTTTACCTTGTACTCAGAAAGCGCAACCAAATTCACACTCCTATCTGGCAAATAATCCTCCTCCTGGACAATTCCTTTTTAACTAAGGTAATTTCTGAGGCACAGTCCCTTCATCCAGTGCACACAATCCCGTTGATCCTGGCACTCTTTATGAATTCCTCATTGCCCCTTCCCATCTATGCCCTCACATAGTTAGTGAGGTAACCCTCACTCCCCCCACCGGGAGTAGTAGCATTAATACCTGCTGTGTTCGTTTCCCGACACAAGGTGGCAGGGTCAACCTTTTTCTGGCTAGTTTCTGTATTTAAGGTGACAGCATTTGAATTGATGATGGGACGAGGGGTTGTTGGCTTTGGATTATTCCTGTCTCCGCAGTTTGGACAATTTGGCCTTATATGGCCAGCGAGTCCACACAGATAGCATGTAGCAGGTTTTCCCCCTGGGTGAGCAGTTTTAAACTCTGGATTTGTATAAGATTTCCTAGCCAAGTTAGGGCTAGTCTTATTTCTGGACCCATCCTCCCTTTTAACTTGCAATGAATAGGGGTTGCTTTTCCCTTGATGCTTATTCCCCTTCCGGTTCCTATTTTCCATGAAAGCATCCGCAATCTGAGCAGCTTCCAAAATGGTATCAGGGTTTTTATCAAGAACAGATGCTCTGATATAGTGGGGTGTGATTTCCAGGAGCTGCTCTCTAGCAAACAAATCAATAACTCTGCTATAACTATTACAAGCCCTTGCCCCCTCAATCCACTTTTTCACATACCCAAGCAGTTTATGAGCAGTTTCAACATAATGTTACCTATCAGACAACTTAACATTTCTAAATTTCAGCCTATAGGACTCGGGAGTAATTTTAAACCTTTGCAATACCACTTCTGTAAACTTTACATAATTTAATGCACCCTCTAACTCTATTTCATTGATACCTTCCTGACTTTTCCAGTCAACTTGGTGAGGAGAACAGGCATTCTTCTCTCATCAGGAACCTGATGAATACTACAGAGTCTTTCAAAAGTAGACAAAAACTCTTCAATAGCCTCGTCATCTCTCTAAATGGGGCAGATCCTTTCCAGATCTTTGATGGTGAGAAGCGAAGAATTCTCAGAAGGCTGCGACAGACCCTTTTCCCCTTCCTGGATCTGGAGCTGAATTTTGGCTGCTTCCATCTGCCTTTGGTGAGCCTTATCAGCTGCCTCTTCCTCAGCAGCCCTTTGTCTTTGACAAGCATCCTCCTCAGCAGCCCTTGGCTCCATCTGTCTTTGATGAGCTTCGTTTTCAGCAGCCCTTTCTATCTCAGCTGTCTTTTGCTTTTCCCAGAAGTGAAGTTCTGCTATTTCTCTCTCACGCTGGAGACGCTGCCCATCGTCTTCAGCTGCTCCCTTTGTGGGAGGGTCAGCCGGAGATCCTGTTTCCAGGTCGTTGTCTCTGAGCAGATCTCTCATTTCTGCTCTGCCCTTTAAGAGCTAATTTTCTCTCTTTACATCACTGTTTAAGCTGTTTTGCACTCATAGCATCATATGATCTTTGCTCACTCATCTTGACTAACTTTAATCTTTAACACTCTCAATATCAAATTTCAAAATTTGGATTGCGTGAGGTTCTAATCCAAAACCCAAATGTTCTGGTTCCATGGATCCTGCTGACTATGCCACTGTGACCCTTCCATGCCTAGGTAGCCACCTGATAATGCCAAGGTCAGGGCAGGCTGTAAAAGGCGAGCAGATTCTCCCAGAACTGGTGGGTGACACTGAAGTCAGGCTTCCCAACCAGCCACAAACAGTGCTTCTGATTACCCCACACCGGTTATCAAGAAGCCAGTACACAAATACACACAGCCCCCTTTACTGCATTTCTGTCTCTGGCTCCCAATCAGCCACCAGGTCCAGTAAAGAGACCAGTTATTTAAACTCTGCTCTTTACTAAAAAGGTTCCCTCTGACCCCAAAGGGTCAGCCACAGTACCAGATCAATATAAGTTTGGATCTTACCCAAAATACCATGCTGCCAGCCAATCCTTTAGTAACTAAAACTAAAGGTTTATTATAAAAAGAAAGGAACAAACAATAAGAGAGATATTAAAGGATTAAAGCAATCACATACATACAAATGATTTGAAAGTCCATATACATCAGGTTTCTAGAAGAATTGTGGAGTTTGCTGGCTTGTATAGTCCCTCTGGTATACATCCAGTACCTGGATGGGTCTCAGTCCCTTGTTTCAGTTGCAGATGACTTGATCCAGAGGTAGGTAGTTGGCTGAAGCTGAACAAAATGGATTCCAAGGCTTTTGCCTTATATATCCTCTGGCCCCTGCCATGCTGCTTGTGGAATTTCACAGGAACCAAAATGGAATCCGGAGTCACATGGGCAAGTCCTGGTGACTCATCAGGTATATCCCTGGCTTCTCCCCCTGAGCCCCTTGCACCTGGGAATGTCCTAATGGTCCATTAAGTAGGCTATTGTTCTGCAGCCATCCTGCCTGAGGCCCATACAGCACAAACATATCCATATCTTCCATTACACATATAACATATGAACATAATCATCATTTTACTTAGCACATTATAGCCTTTCTAACCGTACCTGACATGGTGTATCTCACATAAATTATTATGATTTTGACATACTGATGTCAAACTATACTAAATGCCTCCCCCCCCCAATCCAACCAGCGTAACATGCCCCTTCCCCCCGCTGCCCCATTAGGGAAAGTCCCGAGCCCTTCCCCCCAACCCCAAGAGTGCAGGGTCCCCCTGGCTAGTTTCCTTGCAGGAGACTAAGGGGGGGATGGGGTTAGTCCATGCCAGGCAAGCCCAGCCTGGCTAGTGCATGAGCTCCAGAGTGGCCGGTGAACAGAGAGTGCCGGGGTGTCCCCCGTGTCTCAGGCTTTCACAGCAGCAGTCGGAGCCAGTCTGCGGGATGCCCCCAGGTGCAGCAACAGCGGTGCTAACCACCCCCTATGAGCCTGCCTAGGGAAACCCCAGGGCGGCAGGTGAAGTGGGGCTGCCCCGTGGCAGGAGGAGGATGCTGCTGCTGTGGGCAGGGCATCCTGGAGTGGCACCCCTGCCCCGGCTGGTGCCCAGGGGCATGGCCCCTTCCGGCCCCACTTCTCCCCCCCATCAGTCTGCCATTGAGGCTGCTATTGCTTGAAGCCAAACACATTTGATAAATGAAGCAATCAGGAGTGAGTCCTAGGGGCCTGGGAGGGGAGGTGAAACCGCGCACCAGTCTCACTGTGATTCCCCTGGCATAGGCTGCCCACGAGTCCAAGGTACGGGGTATTTTGGTTGGCTAATTAAATCCCTCCAGGGCCCTGTGTCACACCGTCTCTGGGCAGACACCAGTCTGTTGTGACCCGACCGAACTATAGGATCCCCCGTGTTTCTACTCCAGCTCTGGGTCTCTCAGACACATTCCCAGCTGCAGACCCCATGTCTGCCACCCTTCTTTGGGCTGTGATCCTCCCCAGCCCGGCTGTCTGGAACCCCAGACCCAGTGCCTCAGTCCTCCCAAGCTCCCAGCTGCTTACACCCACTCCAGCCGATTTCCAGTTCGCTGGGGCACTCTGAATTCTCGACTGACCCCTTCACAGACAATGTGTCAGGAGAGCCAGGAACACGGGCTTACCAAGGGGATTTCTTAACCACAGGCACTTGTATTTTTAAGGAAGCGCTAGCAAGAGATACAGAGCTTCACAAAATCACAAACAGTCCCTAGACAAACTGCCTGAGATCCCCTATGTCTGGTCTCACTACATATGCAGCTCAGGGGTGTTAATATTCCACCACCATAAGCGACATAAGTTACGCCAGCATAAGTGGTTCTCATGGGGGACTTCAGTGGTCCTGACATCTGCTGGAAGAGCAATACAGCAGAGCACAGATAATCCAGGGAGGTTTTGGAGAGTGTGGCAGACAACTTCCTGGTGCAAGTGCTGGAGCATCCTACTAGGGGCCGTGCTCCTCTTGACCTGCTGCTCTCAAACAGGGCTGAATTAGTAGGGGAAGTAGAAGTGGGTGGTAACCTGGGCAGCAGTGACCATGAGATGGTCGAGTTCAGGATCCTGACACAAGGAAGAAAGGAGAACAGCAGGATACGGACCCTGGACCTCAGAAAAGCAGTTTGGCTCTCTCAGGGAGCTGATGGGCAAGATCCCCTGGGAGGTTAATATGAGGGGGAAAGGAAACCAAGAGAACTGGCTGTATTTTATGGAAACCTTATTGAGGGCGCAGGAATAAACCATCCCGATGTGCGGAAAGAATAGCAAATATGGTAGGTGACCAGCTTGGCTCAACAAGAAGTCTAGGCAGCAGTTCTGCAGAAAAGAACCTGGGGGTTACAGTGGATAAGAAGCTGGATATGAGTCAGCCGTGTGCCCTAGTTGTCAAGAAGGCTAATAGCATATTGGGCTGCATTAGTAGGAGCATTGCCAGCAGATCACGGGAAGTGATCATTCCCCTCTATTCAGCATTGGTGAGGCCGCATTTGGAGTATTGTGTCCAGTTTTGGGCCCCCCACTACAAAAAGGATGTGGACAAGTTGGAGAGAGTTAAGCGGAGGGTGACAAAAATTATTAGGGGGCTGGAGTGCAACACTTATGAGGAGATACTGAGGGAACTAGGCTTGTCAAGTCTGCAAAAGAGAAGATTGAGGGGGGGGATTTGATAGCAGCCTTCAACCACCTGAAAGGGGGTTCCAAAGAGGATGGAGCTAGGCTGTTTTCAGTGGTAGTAGATGACAGAACAAGGAGCAATGATCTCAAGTTGCAGTGGGGGAGGTCTAGGTTGGATATTAGGAAAACGTTTTTCACTAGGAGGGTGGTGAAGCACTGGAATGGGTTACCTAGGGAGGTGGTGGAATCTCCATCTTTAGAGGTTTTTAAGTTGTGGCTTGACAAAGCCCTGGCTGGGATGATATAGCTGAGGTTAGTCCTGTTTTGAGCAGGGGGTTGGACTAGATACCTCCTGAGGTCCCTTCCAACTCTAGTATTCTATGATTGTAAGTGTCAGTGTGCACAGAGCAATGTCAGCGGGAGAGCTTGTCTTCTACACAGCTTCTGCCGCTCGCCGGAGTGGGGTTTTTTATGCCGACAGGCGAGATCTCGCCCATCGGCACCGAGCATCTTCACTACACATGCTGTAGGGGTGCAGCTCTATCAGTACAGCTACACAGATGCAGTGCTGCTAGTGTAGACATGTGACTCTGAGGTCTGGTCAGCATCTCAGCAAGGCAGAGACCCTCCTACTTTCTCTCTCTCCAGCCTTGTCTTCTGGCACATGGTGGTCGATTTTGCACTGAGAGCATCCCCCATTCTGTGCCCCTTTTGCCATATGGGATAGTTTGAGATCCATGGACCTCCCTTATTTGTCATTTAAATACTTCATTAAGCTACGTCCCCATGTCAACAGCAGTCAGAGCTACTTGTTTTAGTTACTAAAATATGATTTTTCTGTCTTTTAATCCTATGAGCCCTGCAGAGTGAAGGGAAGTCTGGGAAAGGACTCTCATCCGGCAGACAAAGGAAGAGTGAGATCTAATGGTTGAAAGTTAAAGCCAGACAGAGTTAGGCTGTGTAACCCTTCTGCCAGACAGAGTCGGCAGCAGCACGGGCTGGGTTCAATGTCCAGCAGTTCCTATCAATGACGCAACACCAGATTGGCTCGAGCCCCTACCCAGTCACCTGGGAAATCCCACACTATCCCCGGGGTGCCCCCAAAAGTCAATACTTCCCCTCTCGCCAGCACAGAGTCTGAGTGTAGGGAGTAAACCTTTTAATAAAAGGCAGGAAGTAACACAGCAGTAGTTTGGGAAAACAGTGTAAACAGAATTCATAAACACAAAAAAACCCATGAGCAGAATCCCCATGTGAGGCGTGTTCTTTGCCACTCCCATCTCACTTTCCTCTGCCCTAGGACCATTGTAGTTGCTCTGACATCCCTCTGCTGGCTCCTGCTGCCTTCCAGTCATGGGGCTCGACCAGCCCCTCTGCTGGCTGTCAGTCTCTGGAGGTTTCCCAGTTCCTTTAGTGAGTGCAGCTTTCAGTGATTTCAGCTCTCAGTTCATGGGAAAACCCTCTGCCCACACAGGAGCAATGTCCCTGCTTTTAACAAAACAAGAGACTCCAAGAGGAATCATTAATTCTACCTTTTAGCAGTGGGAGGCGATAGTCAATCCATGCCTCAAGGCAGCCCTTGGTCAGCGCTGGTGCAGCCTCAACAGGAAAACCCCATCCCCTCCCTGCTGCTCTGACAGTCCTCTGGCATCTGAACGCTTCCTTTGTTGAGTTCTCTTCAGATGAGAGCAAATCTTCCATCAGAACAGGCTAAGCACCATTCTGCTGCCATTTGTTCATACAACAGGGAGGCAACATCTCATCACCCCTGCAGTTAACACTAAAGTGATTTGCAACCCAAAACCAGCCAGACTGGCCATTTCCCATCATGCTGAGCACCACAGGGAGGTTATGCAGATGCAGTGCTCTAGCAAATAGAGTGCCTCTTCTTTCAGCTGGCTGAGCAGGGAAGGGCCACTCAGACCTTACTTACAGCTAGAAATAAGGTGCACATATCTTACCATGAGAGGGATTTACCATTGGAACAACTCATCAAGCGTTGTGGTGGGTTCCCATCACTTGGAGTCTTTAAATAATTTCTGGGCATCTCTCAGAGATCTGCTCTAGCTCAGCCTCATGTTGACGATGCAGGAATCACTGGGTGAGGGTCTTTGACCTGTGCTCAAAAACAGGAGGTCAGAGGAGATGATCAGAATGGTCCCTTCCGGCCTTATCAGCTGTGAATCTGTGACTTATTCTGGCTAATGCTGGTCCATATAGAAGCATCACCTTCTGTGGTTGATAAAGGTGCGTGGCAGCGTGTTTAGGAAACTGTAGCCACAGAGGGGATGATAAGTGAGCTACCTTATTTGTGTGAGCGGGGGAATGGGCCCGCTATTGTGGGGATCTTTCCTTGCTTGTACAATACCCCGGTAGAGTTGGTTAGAAAAAGGATCTGAGTCCCTGCTCCCACTCCCTTTACCCAGAGGCCCCACTTGACCTCGAGGGCTCCCCTCCCACTCCCCTGTGTGGTGGGGTGCCCGTAACCCCGACACGCATAGCCACCTTCACAGACTTGATCCATTCCTCTACTGTAATGTCTCCTAGTCTAGTCGGGAAGCCACTGAATTCTGTGATCTTCTGCTCCCGTGGGACATAAATGGTAGGAGATTTCTCAGCTTCTGCTCTCTGTTGGTCTATTACTGCCTTAGCCAGCAATAAGGCTTCTCTCTGTTCATCTCTAGCTCGTTGTAATGCCTCAGCTTGGTCTGAAAATCTGCATTGGAGTTCAGCAAACTGGGCCCGTAATTCTTCAATCCCAGCCATGGTAGGGCTCTCAAACAGACCTGGACCATGCCACCAGAACTCAACCAGTTAACCAATGAGGTGGATCCTATGGATAGGATCCTGTTCGTGACGCCAATTATGTAAGCGGGGGAATGGGCCCGCTATTGTGGGGATCTTTCCTTGCTTGTACAACACCCCGGTAGAGTTGGTTAGCAAAAGGATCTGAGTCCCTGCTCTCACTCCCTTTACCCAGAGGCCCCACTTGACCTCGAGGGCTCCCCTCCCACTCCCCTGTGTGGTGGGGTGCCCGTAACCCCGACAAGGCTGGGCCCAGGATTTCTGGGGCTCGACCCCCAATCTTGCCGTGGTCCCTTAGGGCAGGAGCTAGGGTGTCCCCACTCCGGGGTACTAACTCTGCACTGGGCACTTCCCTGACCCACTGATCAGTGCATACAATACAAAGCAATACAATTTATTAAACAAATAGCAATCAAATTAATTAAAATAATAAGAAAAGAGTAAAAAGGTTAAAGGGAAACATCCCAACACTGCCCCCTGGCCCAGGGCACCACAAACAGTGTCTCTGGGGTTCACAGTCTGTCACACGTTGCAGGCCCACTGTCCAGGCCCTGGCTATGCTGCAGGAATGCAGAGTCAGCCCCCTGCTCTGCCAGTAGCCACACACTCCCAAAGTCCCTTTTGTTCTCCCCAGCTGCTCACCACACCCAGCTCCCTAGGGCTCCTGCCCCAGCTCGCTCTTCTCCGTGCAGCTGTGCTTCGCTTTCTGGGATGCCCCTCTGCTCTGCTGCTGTAGGTTGGGTCAGCTCAGCTCCATTCAGTTTTTCTGTGCTCCTCTTCCAGCTGCTGGCTGCTTTGTCCTTAGCTCCAGTCAGTTCTGCCCCTGCACACCCCAGCAGGCAGCTCCAGCTCACAGGGAGGGCTGGGCTCCCCCCACCCTCCTGGCTCTCTCATTAGCCTGCCCGCCCTGTCAATCAGGCTGACCTGAGTTGGCCTCTCTCCACTGGCCTTGGGGGCTGTCCGCTCCAGGGTCCTGTTTCCTCCGGAGATTGCCAATCAAAAAGACCCACTAAGTTTCAGTAAGGGGCTAATAGACCCCTTACATTTGCTCAGATGAAATGACAATCATAAATATATAGGGAAGCAGGGATGGCTGGAAATTTGCCATTGTGAAATGGGATTGCCCTGATGGGAAAAGGGTTTTGTGCCTGAAAGTGTTTGGCACACCCATAGGGAATGGCCACTGGATGGTTTTTCACATGGTTTTATTACATTATAGAATATTATTGATAGTTTCCCATTTCTTCTTTCAGGAGGAGGCAAACACACCAAGCAGGTACTGTGCATGCATTTACCTTTTTCATTTCCCCTCACACCCCTGTTAGCTGCACTGCAGAATTACTGCACGAACAGCTGAGCTGAAATATGACAGAGAATGTCTTCTCTGTAGGAGTGAAGATAGGAATGTGCAGGGTCAGGAAGCCATTTCTACTCAACAGCAGGAACTCGGAGGTAATGACGCCGATCTCACATTCAGCAGTGCCTACCCCAAGCGTTCAAAACTCATGAGTCAGCTCCAAATACATGACAAGCCTGGCTTACAAACATCACATGATTTTCAACAAAAAAAAAAAAAACATTTGTGCCACCTCATTTTTGAACATTTAAGGAAATTCCAGCCACCCCATTCCCCACTCCCTGCCTCCACAATTTGTCTGTGGCCTTTCAGGATACAGGTCTGGTCTTAAGAATAAGCATACAAATGTAAGCATCTCCTGGAGCATCTCAAATGGTGGAGGTGTTGGTAGCTTTCCAGGTTTGTGTTCAGACTGCACAGGTGGGGGTTGGTCACAGGTCTTCATGTGCAAACTCTAGGCTGAGATCATGAGATTAGAGAGGCAGGATGGTCTAGTGGTTACAGCACTAATCTTCTCTGCTACAGATGTCATATGGGATGTTGGGTGAGTCACTTAGGGACAGATTATTAAAGAAGTGTAAGGGCCTAAAGATGCAGATTAGCGCCCAGTGGGATTTTCAGATGTGCCTACGTGACATTGATTTCAATAGGAATTAGGCACCTAGTTGCTTTTGAAAATCCTACTGGGCACCTATCTGAATCTTTGGGTGCCTCAATCCCTGTAGAAAACCTGTCCCTCTGTGACTCAGTACTTGTCTGTACAATGGGGATAATAGTAGGACTCTACCTCACAGAGGGGTTGTGAGCCTAAATACACAAAAGACTGTGAGGTTGTGAGGAGCCCAGACACTGTGGTAATGAGGCCATATAGGTACCTAAAACTGAGCATGGCACCAGAAGAGTTCAGTCTCCAGTCAAAGGATTCTGCTTAACACCAGAGATGTGTGTTTAATGCTAAAGAGCTGTGGGCAATGTTTTCAACACTGATGTGATGGAGTTACATCTGTTTGGGTGACTCTAAGTGTGGTTTGCAAGAGTGGTTTGGAAAAGTTTAACTTTTGGGTGGTTTTAGTTAAAGCTGAATCTTAACTTGGAATTTCCATGGTTTTTAAAGTTTGATTTCTCAAAATCTAAACTTGATTTTAATGCTCTTTTGAAAAAAGTGTCTGGCACGTCTGCTCAACCTTCCCTGAAACAGAGAAACGGTCTGTGTGTGATAATAATTAGCTACGCTGTTTTTAGCGTTGGTTCTAAATAGGGAGCTAGATAACTGCCAGGCAGATTTCCACATTTTCTGTAACGACCTAGATAAACCCCGACTGGACTGAAGTAGCTCCGGGTGAAATGTTCATCCATTTGGAAGGCAGCATGAGACCTAGACCCAACTGAGAACCTGCTTATGTCCCATTTTGAGACTCTAAATGGGATGTAAGGGCCTAGGCCTTGCGCTGGTCCCTGTGCAGAGAAGTCCATCCTTTCTGAATGATTCTGCAGTGAAAGAGAGCCCTAGATACCGTGGGGCACTCAGAAGGTTGTTCTTTTTTCCATGACTAAATTTTTGTGTCCTGCCCTAAACATGACAGAGTGCTCGCCAGCCGCAAATGTCACGAGTAAGGACACGATTCTGGCACAAAGGGCACAGAGCAGCGTTCCCCAGGACTGCTAGAGCAGCAGCCCCCACCATCAGTCTGCCCCCAGCAGCGCTCCCAGTGTTAGTCCACCCCTCTCCTCGGGGTGTTTTTAGTAAAGGTCAGGGACTTCCATGAATTTTTGTTTATTGCCTGTGACCTGTCCCTGTGTTTTACTAAAAATAACCCTGACAGAATACTATTCACCAAGTTATGCTACACCGCAGATTACCTTGTTTTGGGCACTCAGCTAGTCCCATAAATGAATTGCTCTGTCACATTCCTGAGTGGGTCCCTCTCACACCCTCCTGTCCAAGCTGTTCTAGGTGGTATAAATAATTAAATAGTCATAGACACAGAGACTGGGACCCAGGTACTCACCCCTCCCTCCCCAGTGACCCAATCCCTGGCCTACAGAGCAATTCACACTTGCTTTCTTGACCAACAAGTATGAAGGTAGGTAAGTATTTTATAAGTATTGTCTAAGGTATATTAAGTACTTTGGTATATAAGGGTGACAGCCCTCCTATATTTCAGGTTTAGATCAGGTTTCTGTTTAAAGCTGGTCTTTCCTAAATGCTGTAAAATCTGCACAGTTACTTGGATTGCCCTGAAATTAGGTATGGGTCATGGGGGCATAGGTTTCTATTACTGGTCCAGATTTGGGGCCATTTGACCAAGGGGTTGCTGAGATACACCCCTCCCCCCAAAAATCCAGCTGTTCTTAAAGTTGACAGATCTTGGCAACCAGTTGTTGCTCATAGCTAGAGATCAAAGTAGGGCTCATCTGATTGCACCAGGGTCACTAAAACTCAAGGATTATCTGAACAGGGTGTTTGGGCATCCACCAGCCCTGTGGTGAAAATCTAATTAATTAAAAAAAAAAAAAGATTTTGCTCCTATAGTTTAGCTCATTAATAATCTCTTGTGCTAAATGACGAGCTAAAGGGATTACACTGAAGACATGCAGACAGATAGACTAACTACCTGGACAAATAGCTCTTCTTTTACAACATTTAGGTGGCTCTGAAGGAAAATCAAAGTAATTGAATAGGAGCCCTGACCTAGGCAGTGTGGGTTTAAATCCAAACCGAGGGACATGTTTCAAGAACAAAAACTAGGCCTATTGCTCCAACATGCCTCTTCAATGGGGTTCTGGTTTTTGGGAAATGTAATCTGAGTACAGCAGAATAATGCAAAGGAATTGTTAGGGTGCGCAAGACTTTGTAACGCGAAATCAGTATAGCTTGACAAGAGCAAGGCCCTGAAAGCAATGCTAAGCTTTTGCAGCTTGAAAAGCAAAGGTTAAGACCTCTCGGGAGCAGAACCCAGACGCTGCCCTCTGCCCGACCTTAGGCCAGAGGAGGAAGTGCCTTGGGGTCTGGAGCATTCTGAGACGACCACAGACATTTGCTAATGCTTGATAAGCTAAAAGGTTCCTATTTTAGTAATAATAAAGGGGAAGTAAGACTATGGTCAAGTTCTCTTTGAAGTAAACAACTAATGTCACCTTATTCCAGAAAGTCCCCAACTAACCACCAATAGACTAATAGCAACTAAGTGTTAAGGCCCAATCCCTACTGGGATTGAGAAATACGTGGATCCAGGTGGGGTTAATTGCGGGGGCGGGGCTTTGAGGGGTAATTGCAGGGGCGGGGCAACTGCCCCAGCCTTATAAAAAGCAGCCAGCTGCGAACCAGCTGAGCAGCGAACAGAGGGGCGGCTAACAGAAGGAGAAGGAGGGAGTTTGCCTGGGAGTACGCCTGCGGAGAGAGCCCACTGCAGGTTTTTGCCTTTCAGACGTTGCTGAGCAGGAAAGTGAGCGTCTGAGGAGGCTCTCAGAGCAGAGATATGGAGAGGGAGCGATCCGTTGTTGTCACCTGCACTGGATGTGCTATGTTTGTCTTCCTCCCACAGGATAGAAATGACTTCATTTGTACCAAGTGCAGGCTGGTTTCCTTATTGGAAGAGAAGGTTAAAGGACTAGAGACCCAAATATCAACCCTGCGTTGCATTAAAGGAAACGATATCTTTCTCCATCACGCACAGGCAGAGTGTAAGGAAGATTCAGAAAAGACTAGGCAGTCGAAACTGAACGGGGAAGAAAATTGGCAGCATGTGACCTCCCGAAGAAAGAGAACCCATGTGCCCACCATGCAGATAGAGGTAAGGAATCGTTTTCATCCTCTCTGCACAAGTACTACGGCGGAGAATGATTTGGAGGACCCTTCAGAGGGAATGGATCAGAAGGAGACCCGTTTGATCAGAAGGCATGGAATGCATTCTCCTAGGGACGGGGGTTCCACGACCACCATTCCAAAGAGGAAAAGAAGGGTGATGGTGGTCGGGGACTCCCTCCTAAGGGGGACGGAGTCATCCATCTGCCGTCCGGACCGGGAAACTAGAGAAGTGTGCTGCTTGCCTGGAGCTAGGATTACGGATGTGACGGAGAGACTGCCAAAACTTATCAAGTCCTCAGACCGCTACCCCTTCCTGCTTCTCCACGTGGGCACCAATGACACTGCCAAGAATGATCTTGAGCGGATCACTGCGGACTATGTGGCTCTGGGAAAAGAGATAAAGGAGTTTGAAGCGCAAGTGGTGTTCTCATCCATCCTCCCTGTTCAGGGAAAAGGCCCAGGTAGGGACCGTCGCATTGCGGAAGTAAATGCGTGGTTACGCAGGTGGTGTCGAAGAGAGGGCTTTGGATTCTTCGATCATGGAATGCTGTTCCAGGAAGAAGGATTACTAGGAAGAGATGGGATTCATCTAACGAAGACAGGGAAGAGTATCTTCGCAGACAGGCTGGCTAACCTAGTGAGGAGGGCTTTAAACTAGTTTCGACGGGGGACGGGGACCTAAGCCCAAGGGTAAGTGGGGAAGAGGGACACCACAAGGAAGCAGAAGGAGGAGGGTGCAGCAGGGGAGGCCTCCCGATTCATATTGGGAAAGTAGGCCAATCGGCTACTTATCTCAAGTGCCTGTACACAAATGCAAGAAGCCTGGGAAACAAGCAGGAGGAACTGGAAGTCCTGGCACAGTCAAGAAACTACGACATGATTGGAATAACTGAGACTTGGTGGAATAACTCTCACGATTGGAGCGCTGTCATGGATGGGTATAAACTGTTTAGGAAGGACAGGCAGGGGCGAAAGGGGGGAGGAGTTGCACTGTATGTAGGAGAGCACTATGACTGCTCTGAGCTCCAGTATGAAACTGGAGATGTCAGTTGAGTTTCTCTGGGTTAAGCTTAGAAGCAAGAACAATAAGCGGGATGTCGTGGTGGGTGTCTGTTACAGACCACCAGACCAGGAGGATGAGGTAGATGAGGCTTTCTTTACTCAACTAGGGAAGGTTTCCAGTTCACAGGACCTGATTCTCATGGGAGACTTCAATCACCCTGACATCTGCTGGAAGAGCAATACAGCAGAGCACAAACAATCCAGGAAGTTTTTGGAGAGTGTCGCAGACAATTTCCTGGTGCAGGTGCTGGAGCAACCAACTAGGGGCCGTGCTTCTCTTGACCTGCTGCTCACAAACAGGGAAGATTTGGTAGGGGAAGTAGAAGTGGGTGGCAACCTAGGCAGCAGTGACCATGAGATGGTCGAGTTCCGGATCCTGACGAAAGGAAGAAAGGAGAACAGCAGGATACGGACCATGGACTTCAGAAAAGCGGACTTTGACTCCCTCAGGGAACTGATGGGCAGGATTCCCTGGGAGGCTAATATGAGGGGGAAAGGCATCCAAGAGTGCTGGCTGTATTTTAGAGAGACCTTATTGAAGGCACAGGAGCAAACCATCCCGATGTGCAGAAAGAATAGCAAATATGGTAGGCGTCCAGCTTGGCTTAACAAGGATGTCCTTGGCGAACTTAAACGCAAAAAAGAAGCTTACAAGAAGTGGAAGCTTGGTCAGATGACCAGGGAGGATTATAAAAACTCTGCTCGAACGTGCAGGAATGAAACCAGGAAGGCCAAAGCACAATTGGAGTTGCAGCTAGCAAGGGACGTGAAGGGGAACAAGAAGGGTTTCTACAGGCATGTTGCCAACAAGAGGAAGATTAGGGAAAGGGTGGGCCCCTTAGAGAATGAAGGAGGTGACCTAGTGACGGAGGATGTGGAGAAAGCTGAGGTACTCAATGCCTTTTTTGCCTCTGTCTTCACACACAAGGTCAGTTCCTAGACTGCTGTATTGGGTGGCACAGAATGGGAAGGAGGCAAACATCCCGCAGTGTTGAGGGAACGGGTCCAAGACTATTTAGAAGGACTGGACATACACAAGTCCATGGGGCCGGATGCAATGCACCCGAGGGTGCTGAGGGAGTTGGCTGAGGTGATTTCAGAGCCGTTGGCTATTATCTTTGAAAGCTCGTGGCAACAGGGGGAGGTCCCTGAGGACTGGAAAAAAGCAAATATAGTGCCCATCTTCAAAAAAGGGAGGAAAGAGGATCCAAGGAACTACAGACCGGTCAGCCTCACCTCAATCCCTGGAAAAATCATGGAGCAGATCCTTAAGGAATCCATTTTAAGGCACTTGGAAGAGAGGAAGGTGATCAGGAACAGTCAACACGGATTCACCAAGGGCAAGTCATGCCTGACCAACCTGATTGCTTTCTATGATGAGGTGACTGGCTCTGTGGATGTAGGGAAGGCGGTGGATGTGATATACCTTGACTTTAGCAAAGCTTTTGATACAGTCTCTCACAGTATTCTTATCAGCAAGTTAAAGAAGTATGGGTTGGACGAATGGACTATAAAATGGATAGAGAACTGGCTAGAGCATAGGGCTCAACGAGTAGTGATCAATGGCTCCATGTCTAGCTGGCAACCGGTCACAAGCGGAGTTCCCCAAGGGTCGGTCCTGGGGCCGGTTTTGTTCAACATCTTTATTAATGATCTGGAGGATGGGGTAGATTGCACCCTCAGCAAGTTTGTGGACGACACTAAGCTGGGGGGACTGGTAGATACTCTGCGAGGTAGGGATAGGATACAGAGTGACCTAAACAAACTGGAGGATTGGGCCAAAAGAAATCTGATGAGGTTCAACAAGAACAAGTGCAGAGTCCTGCACTTAGGAAGGAAGAATCCCATGCACAGCTATAGACTGGGGACCGACGAGCTGGGCAGCAGCTCTGCAGAAAAGGACCTGGGGGTAACAGTGGATAAAAAGCTGGATATGAGTCAGCAGTGTGTCCTGGTTGTCAAGAAGGCTAATGGCATATTGGGCTGCATTAGGAGGGGCATTGCCAGCAGGTAACGGGAAGTGATTATTCCCCTCTATTTGGCATTGGTGAGGCCGCATTTAGAATATTGTGTCCAGTTTTGAGGCCCCCACTACAAAAAGGATGTGGACAAGTTGGAGAGAGTCCAACGGAGGGCAACAAAAATGATTAGGGGGCTGGAGCACAGGACTTATGAGGAGAGGCTGAGGGAACTGGGCTTGTTTAGTCTGCAAAAGAGAAGAATGAGGGGGGATTTGATAGCGGCCTTTAACTACCTGAAAGGGGGTTCCAGGGAGGATGGGGCTAGGCTGTTCTCGGTGGTGGCGGATGACAGAACAAGGAGCAACGGTCTCAAGTTGCAGGGCGGGAGGTCTAGGTTGGACATTAGGAAAAAGTTTTTCACTAGGAGGGTGGTGAAGCACTGGAATGGGTTACCTAGGGAGGTGGTGGAATCTCCATCCTTAGAGGTTTTTAAGCTGAGGCTTGACAAAGCCCTGGCTGGGATGGTGTAGCTGAGGTTGGTCCTGCTTTGAGCAGGGGGTTGGACTAGATGACCTCCTGAGGTCCCTTCCAACTCTAATATTCTATGATTCTATGATTCTATTACTGGGTAAGGCTTGCTGCAAGGTGAGGGGGGAAAAGGGGTATATCAGTCCCCCGGGAGCCTCCCTAAGCTGAGACTCCCCGAGACTCCGTGGAAGCCACAGCGGATGCCTCGGTCAAGGCGGTTCCCCGGACGTCACCTGCTTATCAGAGCGAAGCATGGGTCTCCTCGCTCTTGTGTTGGTAAGTGCCCCTCTACCCATTTAAATAGATCTCCTTCTTGCTTTATAGTTACCTTGATGGGCCCCCAGGAGTATATTGCGTAAGGCATCCTCTTGGCGGGTTTCTTCCTGGTTTTATGGTTTACTTCTCTGTTCACTAATTGCAGCTGCTGCTGCGGTTGCTCAGCTCAGGATAATAATAACAATGTATAAGCATGGGCACTTCCCTTTAGTATAATATGCCCCCGCAAAGCTGTAAGTTGCTATTTTACATTCTTGTGGTTAAGTGTATTTTCATTGTACTTTTCACCTCAAGACTTTTGTTGGAGCTCCTGTTCCTGTATGGTGAAGGGCTTCCGCTTCTGTCTTTCTTACGCTACCTCATGTAATAAATAAGTACTTTCGAAATCATTTTGTTGGTGTGCTCCATCCCGCCACCGAGATAAAAATACCGAGCACTACAGGAATTTACACTATTTTTGAGCAGAAAATAAACAACACAAGAAAATGGTCAGTAGGAAGGGAGGGTGTTTGGTGTGGAAGAGTAGGTGGGACTATAGGGAGAGGTGTTGGAGGCTGAGGTGATGGGGAGGGGGAATGGGACACTGTGAAGGGAAAGATGGGCATCAGTGATAGGTGGGCTGAAGAAGAATAGGGGCAGGGGCACCTGGCACTCCCACTTTCCCCTCCCATGTGTGTGCAATGATCTGGGGGCCCCCAGCTCAGCTACAGGGGTGTGACCTACTCTTCCTTGTCCTCTCATGCGAGCCAGCTCCTGGAGGGGGCCTTGCCTTTCCAGGGATCTAAGCCCTCTGTATACTCCCCTGGGTAGGCTGGGATATGGGTGTCCTTTCCCTTCCCCTCCCCCCAGTGGTTTCTGAGCCCATCCCTCTGACCTTCTGGTGCAAGCATGTTGGGCTCCCTGCATGTTTATGGATGTCTGACCCTCCCATATCCCCTCATGTCAGCCAGGTTCCAGGGGAACTTGCATTTCTGGGGATGTCTGAGCCCTCCTCCCTCCCCCTCACCCATCTGTGTGCCAGGGTCTAGGAAAAACCTGCCCCTCTGGGTGGAGAGGAGAGCTGAGAAGTGGCGTGCTCAGAGCACGACCCAAGCACAATTGCTGAGAGTGAGGTTAGAAGCTGAGAATGGGCAGGCTTGACCGGTATCAGAAACTCTCCCACATTGGGGAGGGGATGGGAACAGCCACTGAGGTGAGCGGAGCAGTCCTCATGTCTCAGAGCTATTGTGTCAGGCTGTGTTTGTTCACCTGCATGGAGAGAACAGAACATCTTGTTGAGATCAGTGGGCCTTTGAACATTTCTGGGAGCCTGTAACTTGGAACTTTGAAACCGGCTGTGGGCAGAACTCTGAGAGGGAACATTGAACATCTGTTCTGGGGAACATCTGCCTCTGCCAAGGTGTTTGATGATGATGATGATGATGATGATGATTGTGGACCAATGTCACCTGAACACAGCAGAATATTCAGAAGGTGCTGAAATTATTTTTGAAAAGAAAATAAATGACAGATGTGAAGGCTCCCTGGGACGGGAGGTGCTCTGAGTGCAAGAGGAGTTGGGAACAGTGGAGGAGGGCTCGGGTCTGTAGCTAGGGATGGGGATAAATGGGCATGGATGGTAAGGGAGGGAAAAGGGGTTGGGGGCTCAGGTAAGAGAGAGGGGTAGGGATTATGAAGGTATGGGAGGGGAGAAGATGTAAAGGGCTGCAGAATGTGAGGAGTTGCAAAGGATGTTGGGGGTTATGAAGAAAGGGGACCTGTCAGCTGTGAATTCTTCCCTTCTTTGTGGGACGTGTGGGAGACCCTGCTCCTTTCAGGGTGTCTGAGCCCCTTTTCCTGCCCCTCCATGTGAGCTGAGATCAGGGGGAAGGATGAAGGTGGCACAAATTTAAACATCTGAATCCAGAAAATGAAAAGTTAAAATGTGTTGCTAACAGGAATGGTGACAGAAATCTCTTTCATGGTGTATGGCCCCAAACCTTGGCAATTTTGTTACTTGGTTGTTACAGTAATTTTAAGCATGTGAGAGAAGACTCTACTGTCTCTGTTTCTCCACACGCTGGTGACCTTTAGCAAGTTCCATCATCTCTCTCTGCCTCAGTTTCCCATCTGTAAAATGGGTATGATAATGTAAAGTTCTTTGGGATTGACTGGGGAAAAGCACTGCATAAAGATAGGTCTTTAGATTATTGCCTAGCCACAGAAGCATATCAGCTGCAAAGCGAGGTGAGCATTACAACTGTCTAAAAGGCCACTCACTCCTCTTTCTCTGTCAAACATAGATGGTGTATTGGGGAGCTGCAGGGGTCATTCCTGGGTCCGGTACTGTTCAGTGTTTTCATTGTGACATGGATAATGGAGTGGAGAGTTTGCTTATTAAATATCCAGATGACACCAAGCTGGGAGGGACTGAAAGCACTTTGGGGGACAGGATTAGAATTCAAAAGGACCTTGATAAATTAAAAAATTGGTCTGAAATCACCAAGATGACATCCACTAAAGACAAGTACAAAGTACTACACTTATGAAGGAGAAATCAAATGCACAGTTACAAAATGGGGACTAACTGGCTAGGTGGTAGTACTGCTGAAAGAGAGCTGGCAGGGCCGGATTTAGGGGCAGGTGACTACCTGGGGTGCGGGGCATGGGAGGCGCCAGGCTCAGGTGCTGTTTTTGTTGTTAGCGACAAAAGGGGAAATAGAAAGTTTGAAGTAAAATGTTTCAGATGTTCCGTATGTGGATTCATTTGTCACTAACCTCCTAGAATGTTCTGGACCTTTGTAGAATCTTGTGGAACCTTCCAGACTTTCTGAGAACGACATTTTCCTTGAACCTCCTAGAATGTTGTCAGCCAGGCCCTCACAGGTATATAAGGGGCTAGTTGGACCTTATCCTATCATTTTTATAGGGCTGGTTTAGATTTCTGTTTTAGTTATGGCTTCAACCAGTTCCCCAAGTACTGACGTAAGGCTCACTGGGCTGTAATTCTCAGGATCTCTCCTACCAAATTTTTAAAGCTCGCTACAACATTCCCAACCCTCCGATTCTCCAGAATAGCTGCTGATTTTAATAAGAGATGCACATTATTGTTAGCAGCTCAGCCATATCACTCTGATGTAATTTGAGAGCTCCTGGGTTTCGTAATCTGTCAGGGATCTCCTCTGCTCTTGGTGGCTGCTGGCTTTTTCATTTATCAGTTTGTTCCAATATCTCCTCTTCACATCTCAATCCCTGATCTTTCTTTCCTGAAAAGAGCCGCTCCAGGGCAGGTCTCTCCCCAGCACCCTCTATGGTGAAACCCGATGCAGGGAAATCAGTTTCTCAGCATTGTCCTTACCTTCCCCAATTGCTCCTTTTATCCCCTGCTGAACCAGGGGACCTACCAATTCTTTCACAGGCTTCCTGTTCCTGATAGACTGAAATGATTCCTTGGTATTTCTTTGGCATCTCTGGCTGTTCACTCTGCTTAATTCCATTGTAGCCTCCTAATTCCCATCACACACGTCACCTGCTGCACTGTAAGCTCCTTTCTCCTGGCTCACGGGGTTAATATTTGGCATGTGCTGAGGGATCCCTGTTTGGCTCTAACACCCTCTTGCACCTGGCCAGGTGGCCGGATGGGGTTACTGTATTTCTCCCCTTGCTGATGACTTTGTTGCCCATAAGGTGCTGGTATTTGTTTGCTGACCTAGCCTCCAGGCTGAGTCTAAGGATTTTAACTTCCCTGCTTTAAGGTCTTTTTGACTCATTTCCCCTGGTGAGATAATGTGATATTGACGTGTTTCTCTTTGTTTTCTTTTCAGAGAAACTCCAGGCTGTGCTCAGTAAGTTCCATTCCCCCCAGTATCACCCTTGTCTGACATTGTCTCCTGCTCAGCCTGTCTGTGTTCAGGGCATTCTCATCCCTCTGTCTGTGCTTGGTTGCAGGGTGGAGAATCGCCCCGCTCTGCGCAGGTACTGTACATCCCGCTGATATTTTATCCAGGGTGAGACCCCTCCTCCCCCTGGGGGCTCTCTGCTCCCATCCCTGCACAATGCATTTTCCTATGAAATTCAATAGGCTAGAAGCAGCAATGTCACTGGGGGCAGATGGAAAGGGGCAGACAACACCCGGGTTTATTGCAGGGCAGGGACACGCCCCCTGTGGGAAAGGGCTGATTGGTGAGGAAATCCTGACCCTGCTGTCAGCTGTCCAGGGCGGTAGCTGGGTTCTGCAGGACGGACATTCTCACCTGTCCATAACTGGCACTGAACTGCCCAGCTCTCTCTTCCCAGCTGCAGGATTTCCATGCTCAGACCGGGCTTTAGCCCACAATTTCCTCCTAGCATAACATGCCCAGACAGGAGCTATTCTGTGTCTATGGGTTTGGGGCAAGGAAGGCCCTGTCCCCATTGCAAGAGCAGACGGGTTTTTATAACCAGCTTGTGACACTCCCCAGACCCAGTTACAGCAAACTGTGCCCACATGGTCTGGGACTATGTGCGTGTGCACTGGTGCATGCTGGGAGAGTTTGTGCAGCTCCAGCAGGGGTCAGAGAGCCCAGGGGCCACACACACACATTGCAGCACCACTGACCCAGTGGTCCCTGCACTCTGGGGTATCTTACCACACAGAGCTGGGGGGGAGGGAAGGGGGGCACCCCGGACACTTTCACAAAAACTCCTAGGGGGTCCTGTTAGGTTCAAAAAATCAGGACATCTGCCTGCCCCACATAAACCACCTTCCCCACCACCCAGAGCACTGTCTCCCCAGCCCACCCCGGGAGAGGGCACCAGCCTGCATTGGCTCCTATTCCTGGGGCTGCCCTGATCCATCCCCCACCACCCTGGTTGTCACCCTCACAGCCAGTCCCTGCACAGTGGTTACTGGTCCCAGCTGCTCTGAACTCCCCATCTCCCACTTACTGTTTACAAGCTGCCCCGTCCCCACGGCTCCCAGACTCAGATGGTTCCTCTGCGCAGGCACCGCCACCCCGAAGCTCCCCCACTACAGCCACTGACACACCCTGCACTTGTGATGTCCTGGGCCTACTTACAGATTTCCCAGGACAGCGACCTGAACAAAGGGAGGATCCTGGGAAAACCTGGACAGTGGCGACCCTAGGTCCTGTCTGCACAGCACAGTAACACCCAGCTGAGCCGGGTACAGGCAGCCGGCCACGTGCCAGCCCAGGCCCCTGGCAGGGACGCTGAGCTACCAGCTGTTAACTCCCCCTCGTGCCAATCACTGCGCTTAGAGCCACCAGGGCCCTGGGCCCAGCCCCAGGAACAGCGATACCCTGGTATCATAGCAACGGAGGGCTGGAAGGGTCCTCGAGAGCTTGCCCAGATCAGGTCCCCACCCTGAGGCAGGGCCTCGACCATCCCTGGCAGGGGTTTGTCCAACCTGTTCTTACAAACCGCAGTGACGGGGATCCTACAACCTCCCTTGAAGCCTGGGCCAGAGTGTCTCTGCCCGGACAGTTAGGAAGCATTTCCTGATCTCCAACCTCAATGTCCCTTGCAGCAGATTGTGCCCATTACTCCTTGAACAGGCCTCGCCCTGCCCACTGGGGGCACTAGCAGGTGTCACCAGGTGTGAGCATCCCAGTTATTGCAGTGAATGGCAGTGGGGGGAGAGGTACCAGCCGGCTCAGGGGGCCGTGAGGGGAGCTGGGGCCTTTCACTCCCCGGTCACCGATCTCAGCCCAGACTCAGACTCCGGTTCCCAGCATTCAGGTGCTCACATTGTCACTCACATTAATGGCAGCCTCACCAACCATCTCTGAAGGGAGGCCCAGGCCTGAACAGGCGGCAGGGATGATTCCTCCCCAGGAAAAGGTTCCAGCAGGTGTCAGGGCAGAGCCACATCCACAGAACTGTGGGGGGCTCACACGGCCACTGGGACATCCTTGTACACTCGATACACAGAACTCCAGCAACTGGGGTGTAAACCTCTCTCGTATCCCCAGCACTGAACTCACTGACTCCCCAAGCCCCCTCTCCTCCTGGTGTGTGGGTGGGTGAGTACCCGCCCCTAATCCCAGGCGCACAGCTGTGTATTTGCCAGGTGTGCAGAGCTTGCCGGGTGGAGACACTTTCACCCTCACACAGGAATCGGTGCTGGGAGGCCCCTCTGCCCACAGGGGCCAAGGGCTCTCGCTCCCCTGCCCAGGGAGTGAAGGGAGGGTCCTGGGGCTGCTGCTCTCTGTCCCAGCAATAAGGCAAAGGGGACGTGGACACAGACAATGTCCCCGCGTGCACGGTGAGGGGCAGACCCGGCTCTCACAGCGGGTGCAGCCTGTCAGCACCGCAGGGACAGGGAGAGCTGGGCCAGGAGCAGAAACGCTGGCAGAGCTCAGGGTCCCCCAGAAACCTCTTCCCATCTGGACCTGCAGGGTTTGTTAACTCTGTGAGAGCATCCGGGCAGCCCCAGCCTGGAGCAGCCGTCTGAGCCGCGCACAAGCCCTGCAGCCTCACCAGGCAGCATGGCAGCGCCATGGGCCGGAGATCTCCATGGAGGGGACCCGCACACTCTGCTGGCAAAGCCGGAGCATCTGGATCCCAGGGGAGGAGCAAGGGGGGGTTGTTATTATAGAGCCTGGTTGTGACTCCAGAGCTAAGGCCGGGAGACACTTCCCATGTGAGCCCTGATCATTCCTGTCCCCCCACCCGTCCCCACCCGTGACACTGAACTGCTTCCCTCCCACGAGGTTCCCCTCAGCGCTCTCCAGCCGGGGGAGAAAACGCTGGACATTTCAGGCCAATCTGGCCGGGCACAGGGAGAAAACTGAGTGTTTGGCTTTGGGAAAAGTCTCGTTTTATAAACACAAAGGGTTTGTCTACACGGCCCGCGGCAGCAAGTCTCAGATCCGGGTGACAGACGTGGAGTTTGCACCATGTCACTAAAATTAGCTGTGTAGACGTGTCTGGGACTGGAGCATGGGGTCTGGGGTGTCTGACGTGGGGTCCCTCGATCTCTCCTGCTGCAGATGCCCCTTGGTGTCTAAATACTGACGTGGGCTCAGGGCCAGACCGTGAGAGTGAGAATGACTCTGCAGCCCAGTGGGTTAGACCCCACCTGGGAGCCCCAGAGCCCAGCCCCCTGCTCCAGTGACCCTGTAATTATTGATCCATAACCACAGTGATGGGAGGGGTGACGGCCTCTGGTACAGCCGTGTCTCAGCTTTGTCGGTGCCAGGTGCAAACACCAAGTGTAGACGCTGCGCAGGTGTGAGCTGGGACTGGGACCCGGTGCAGCTTCTCCCAGATGGAGGGGGCAGTAAGTGGGGAAATGCCCCATCCCCTCCCCACTGCCCTGGCCTCATCAGCAACAGCCCCTGGTCCCCCCAGCAGCAGTTACACTCCCCACTGCTCAGCCCCCCACTGCCCTGCCCCCTATCAGTGAGCCCAGCCCAGACACCCTGCCCGTGCCCTGGGGGAGGGGCTGGGCTGGGTGAGGGGAGGGGCTGGCCATAGGGTTTGCCTGACTGGAAGTTGGTGCCCGTGGGGCCGGCTGGCATGAAGAGTGCCAGCTGCGCCCCCTGGGGCAGGGCTGTCCGGCCAGTGTGTGGGGGGACGGCACCGACCTGCTCTTGGCAACAAACCAGCCACACACGGCCCCAAAGCAACAGATTCCCTGGAACTTGCCCCTCCCTCACCCCTCTCTGCCCCCCTGGTGCCCACCCATCTCCGGCTTGCCCTCTGCCCTCTGGCTTCTGCCCCTCCCTTACCCGTCCCTCAACCCTGGGCCCACCTGTCCTCTGCCTCGATCCTGCCCCGTTGCACCACCCCCCGTATCCTTTCTGCTTCCCTGGGCCCCTGTCCCTCACCCCCTTTGCCTCCCTGGCACGTGCCCTTGCCCTCCACCCCCTGGAACCCACCCTCCCTTCACCCCCTGCCCTCCTTGCACCTGCCCCTCTCCCCCAACGGCCCTCTGCATCCTGGTGCCACCCACACACCTCTCCCACTGCCCTCTGGCATCCACCTCTCCCCCTTCCCCCTCTGCTCTCATGTCTTCCTCCCTTTGCGCCCCATCTACCCCCAAGGTCCTTGACACTGCCTTCACCTCCCTCTGCCCCTCTGCTGCCAGCTCCCTGCTCTTCTTGTGTCTGACCCTCTGCTCAACCTTTCTCAATCCTCCAGTACCTGCCTTTTCTCTTCCCTCCTTTTACCCTCCTGGGGCCCACAACCCTTCCCTTCACTACCCTCTGCCCTGCCTTCGTCCATGGCTTCCCTCACCCCCTGCCTTCCTGATGCCCAACCCTCCTTTCACCCCCTCTCTGCCCAGTGACCCACTCCTCCCCTCTCTGACCCTCCCCACGACTCAGCTCCTCTCTGCCTCCTGGAGCCCACCCCTTCCCTTTGCCCTGGGTCTGTCTCCTTCTTCTCCCCTGGAACCTGCCCCTCCCCTCACTCCCCACAGCCTCCTGGTGCCTGCTCCTTCCCTTCCACCACTGCCATTGTGCCTGCCCCTCCCCTCGGCCCCTCCTCTTCCTCTCCCAGCATCAGCCTGTCCCCTCCCCAGTCCCTGGGCTGCCCTCCCCTGCTGATACTTTCCCACCCCACCCCTCCCCTGCTCCTGCTCTCTTTCCCCTCAAGTTCGCTCCCATGTGCAGACGGGCCCTGACTCCCCTTAACGGGCAACAACACCCCCCAGCGATTAACGGGGACGCAGGTTAATTTCCCTTTGATCCCCGTGACCAGCCCCTGCCCCGGCCCTGACTCTGTGACTCTCTCCCCAGTGGACGTGACTCTGGATCCAGACACGGCAAATCCC
This sequence comes from Emydura subglobosa, assembly GCA_007922225.1. NCBI lineage: Eukaryota > Metazoa > Chordata > Testudines > Chelidae > Emydura > Emydura subglobosa. Next base: position 145,616 of record ML681314.1, read on the forward strand.
GAACTCGTCCTGTCTGAGGATCGGAAACGTGTGAGACTCGGAGACACACGCCAGCATCTGCCTGCCAGTCCTGAGAGATATGATACTCCCTGTGTGCTGGGCGCTGAGGGGTTCCCAGGAGGGAGGCGTTACTGGGAGGTGGAGGTGGGAGACAAGCCTGACTGGGCTCTGGGGGTTTGTAGGGAATCTATGAGCAGGAAGGGGAATGTCGGACTCTCACCTAGGAAAGGATACTGGGCCGTGTCGCTGAGAGAGGGGAAATACTATGCCTGCACCTTGAACTGGACCCCGCTCCCCGTGAGCGTCAGGCCCAGCCGGGTGGGGATTTTCCTGGACTATGAGGCTGGCGAGGTCTCATTTTACAATGTCACTGACAGGTCCCAGCTCTTCACTTTCACTGACACCTTCTCCGGGACACTTCGCCCTTATTTCTATCCTGGTCTCAATGCTGGGGGTAAAAACGCGGCTCCCCTGATCATCTGCCCGGTCCCAGCCCAGGCCAGAGGGAATCTCTGTCCCTGACAGCGACACACGCGGCAGAGACTGTCCCCTCCCAGCGCTGAGCAGCCCCCAGGCCTGTGCCCAGGGGAGGGTCTAAAGGGCATCACTTGCTCCTCCCTCCCCCGCCCCTCAGTTCCCAGCACCAGACCTGTGAGCTGGGGAGAGGAGAAGGGCAGAGAAGGGGATGGAGTGAGCTGGCTTCTGGGCTGGGTTGCTGGGTGTGTGGGGTTTGGGTGGGGCAATGTCGGGTGTATGCTGCGGGTGGGGGAGGGGGCTGTGGCAGGAGGCCAGGAAAGAGCACAGCTGACATGAGGAAGACTGGCGGGAGGAGGGGGGAGAGACCCCAAGGATGAAGAGCCCCTGGCAGAAATGACGGGGGAAGGGGAGCCCAGTGAGTGCGACGGGGCAAGTGAGCGAGGGGAAGGTCCCGGCATTTCCTGCCCTGGGGGAGTCTCTGCCCATGGGGGGTGGTGGTGTGAAATGGCCACAGGGGGCAGCACGGAGGCAGGGGGAGAGCGCTGGGGCCCTGCTATATGGGCCGCTCTGTGCTGCAGCCTCAGCCTGTGGGGGGAGCTGGTCCAAGCGCGATGGGGGGAGGGTGGGGAATGGGGAGAGCTGGGGCAGGGGATTTGGTAGCTGAGACAGGGGAAGTGGGGTGACAGCCCAGTCCAGGGCTGTGTGAGCGAGGGGCCAGGCTGGGTGAACGGGTCCCACTCACGGGAAGGAGCCCAGGCAGCTTTTCCCCCCTCCCCATGTGTTTGCCCCACCCCGGTGCAGTGCGATAAACGGCTCCTGGCACAGGGTGATACTGGTAGGAAATACGGACAGACAGCTCGTGTCTTCTGCTGCCCCATCACACGTTGCTGCCCATCATCTTTCCCCATCCGTTGGCCCAGGGGTAGCCGACGGTGAGGGACGGGGATCAGTCACTCCTGTCAGAATTTCTACCCTGTGAAATCTCAATGGAAAATAGGGAGAGAAAGAAAAAAGCGAGATTGTTCAAATTTAGAAAATGTTGTTATCTATTGTAAGAAGGAGTAAAAACAAGAATATTTTAATTTACATTTCAACAATATTTGAAAAAGAAGCATCTAAAGATATGTTTAGAAATGGAATTATATACATTTATTTTTTTATTGTTCCCTCAAATCTACATTAAAACTAATCTTCTATAAATAGCATCATTTGTGTTTCAACAGTGTCATTTCAGGAAATATTTATCCTAACAAAATTATTATTAAACTGTCACACAGGTGTGTTCATTTACACTGTACATGTGTTGTAAACATCACAACTACACACACGTGCAGCTGTTCTCTCTCTTTCTCTATTGTCTTGACTGGTTCCCTCTGGAAGGCTGGGCACATGCACCCACCTCCTGCAGGATTCACACTGCACCTTTGCAAAGTAATAGGTGAAAAATAAATGAGACAGAATTAATTAAGCAAAATATTTCAATTAATTAACACAAGATTCTATAATAATATTCCTAGAACTTTTGCTAGAATTAATTAATGTCATTTTCAACTTTCTAGCCACATACAGTAGGTAATTAAGATTTGACCCACCATTTCTTGTTCTCCTTCTCACATAAATTAACAAAACACAGTCCCCACCCTCAAATGCTATTTTCCTATATACAGGAAGCTCTTCTACCTTGTCCCTTATCGTTTGTTTTTCTTTAGAAATATTATTTCCAGGCAATGTGCTGTGAGTGTCCATTTTCTCTTTCAATGAGCTCTTTGTGGTCTTGTTATCAGGACACAACAAATGTCGTTTGGTAAAGAAATAGAGAAAGACTTGTATTCCTTAAATGAGTCAGCACAAACTAACGCAATTGTATTAAGGACCCTGGCACTTAAAGACACTTCTCATTCCGTTTGGTGAAAACTTCATCAGGAAACTTTTCTTCTTTAGTCATACATCAGTGCAAAGGGTGATATTTTTGTTGTCATGTGACATTTAGAGCACCCAAAAAAAAAATTGTTCCAGGAAATTCATCCCAGTTGCTCTGGGTTCTGTCCTCCAGCTTCTGGAATTCTCTGTAAAAATAGTGATTAATTGGTCTAATTCCTTGAAATTAGTGACTGAATCTAATTTCTTGAAGAGTATAAGGGGAGGCACATCACATGGCATTGCCACAATTGCTTTTTTTTTTTTAACCTTGGTGCAGTATGATCATTTTCAATGCAGTTCAATTTTGAAGATTTATTCAAAATATTCAGTTCATGGCAGAGCACCCTCTACTTACCGTAATTATTTGAAAATCCACACCATCAAATTATCTTGTGATGGATTCATTTGGCTTTTCGTCCTGTCTGCTGGTTTCTAAGTGGCATGAGCTGGTGAAGCTGCGTGTTTTTCCCAGTTTTTCACACAGGGAAAGGTAAAGCTGAAAATAGGTAATTTTTCCATAAACGTCCCTTCAGAAATTCCTGTGGTCCTTTCCCTATATTCCACTGAAATTATGGGTCAGTATTGGGGTTTCTTATCCAATCTGATGGCATTATTACGTGGGAAAATGTGTTGGTAAGCAGGTTAAAGCACAAACTATTTGTTGGTATCTGAAGTGACATAAAACTCTGTTGTCACCAACAATTTACAGCACAAACAATTTACCAACAGTGGTGGAGATGTTCACTTGTAAATATCTGACTGTGGATGGGCTCCCCTGTCAGTTCCTGGAGCTCCTGGCTGGCAGGCCCACTTGGGGAATTAAGCAGCACGTACAGTGCACCCGGCTACCTGCCCCAAGTGTCTTTATTACTCTTTATGCTCCAGGTACATTCCAGCACAGCAGCAGTTCTGTGGAGCCCCGTCCTGCTGCCTGGCTCAGCCTTTTACACCAGATTCCAGCCAGGTGCAAGTGATCCCCTCAACCCTTCCAAACCCAAACTGCCTCACTCCCTCCTCCCCTAACTATACCCGCTGCCCTGCCTTGTCTTTTTATAATGTGTTTTTTACAATGGTTAATGTCTCCACACAGTCACAGTCGAAGTTTGGGTCCTTTTCCAAGAGTAAATAAGTACAGGCCAAACTTCTGTACCTGTAACTTGCATAAATACGCTGTGCCGGCACCACGAGCCATAGAGGTCATTGCTGCGCTGTGCCCTCCGTTAGTGCACATGTGCGCTGTGATAGCTGATTAGTGACCTTATTGTGCAGCAATAATAAACCCAGACAATGATGAACAATAATCTGGCAGGGGACATGTCACTTGCCCATTTTGTGAGGACCTGGCCAGGATTTTGCACAGCTACACCCCCACCCGACCCACACAGGGTGTGGAACCTGCCACCTGCTCCCCTCCCCGAGGACAGCCACACCCCTCATGGGAGGATGCGCAATGAGGCCAGTGAGAAGCTGTCCCCTGAGAGCCAGGATCTCTTCGCGACTCAGTCCCCTGGCCCCGGTCAGGCAGACAGCGAACCAGATTCCTGCCCTGCAGCAACAGAGCCAATTCCCAGCCACAAACCCAGACTGGGACCAAGAGGCAGATCCTCAGAGGGAATCTCGGCATGTCAGTGTGGAGCTTTAATGTATTTGTGCTACGCGGCCACAATAGCTTCCAACCTGGGGGCTCAGGGCTGCATCCATTGTTGGCACATGTCAGCTAGGAGGCTTTCCACATCTCCTGCCCACCCCCTCCCTCCTTGGCCCAGGCTGCTCTCTCATCCCCCACTCCCCACACTTTCCAGGATGGCAGCTCCTCTGCCCAGGCAATCGGCCTCTGTCACATGTTAAAGCTCCAACCCGTGACCATTTTTCAGCCCACACCATGGAGGGCACCTGCCAACCTACCTCTCTTCTTTTCCCTTCCCCCATCTGTCCTGCCCAGCAAACCCCTACCCCACATCCCAAAAGGGCAGCCAGCAGCATGGCGCAGCGCAGCCTCTACCTCCCGCAGCAGATCCGAGCTCTGCAAACATTCATTAGTTTGAGATGCAGAAGTTCATGGAGACAGAGGTTACAGGAATAGAACAGGGGTTGCTGTTCCCAGGTAACATGAGGCAGGCATGGGCACCACCTGCCTGTACAGGTGCTAGGACTACAGCTCCCTGCTGAGGTATAAATGCCCTAGGACACCCTCGGGATAGCAAAGCTCTTAATAACTTTTCACAGGCTGACGTAGAAAGGCTGGGGACAGCGACAGCCTCCAGCCACCATTGCAGGGCCCTGTGGAGTCTCTCTGCATTTCCACTGTGTCTGCAGGGGAGATAAAACAGAACCTAAGGCCAATAAATGGCTCGATTGTTTTCTGAACGTCAGGGGCGACAGCTGCAGGGTCATTCCCCCGGCACAGATCACAAATCCCTCTCACTCCTGCAGCACCTCTGGGAGGGGACATCTGGGTGAATAAGTTCACAGTCTCTTGTGCTGCCCTTTGCTTTTTGGTATAAGGCCTCTCTCTGCCTCCTAGTCACCCGCCGCAGTGCAATGTCCTCAAGAGTCTGCACAGCCTAAGGGGGATGTAGAGGGGACGACTGCCCAGCTTCCCCAGATGCCCCCTGCTAACCTTTCTGACACCATGTCAGCACCTCCAAGGCACAGCAACACTGCAAAGCTGGACTGGGAACACAATTGCCAGTCCACCTTCTGTTATGCCGATAGAAACACGCGGGATCTTTTTCAGGGGGCAAGGCGATATGCCACGCTTATTATGAGACTGCACAATTGGAATTTCAGTTACAATATGGAATCATGTCCGACTTTGGTTACAATGTGATAGAACAAGCAATTAAAAGAGTTACTTTAGTTATAATGTTAAAGAATGAATACTTTGAAGGAATGGTACTTCTGTTGGTGGCAATAAGGAAATGAATCACTTAAAAGATAATTTTATAAAGGCAATTTTTATAACAATTTCTATCAGTGACAATAAGAGCACAAGTGACAAACAACAAAAGGAGAAGGAGCAAGTAACTGAAAGACAGCTTTATCAGTGATAGCTATATTGATACCGAAGGGTGGCTTTAATAGCAGGTGAAGGAAAGCAGCTCTATAAAGCAGCTTTTTCAATGAGCACAGTGTGGCAGTTTTATGAATGAGTATGGTTTATGAATGAATATAGTTTATGAATGAATATTATTAATTTAGTAAAAAATTAATTTTAAAACCAATTCTGCGATATAATTTCTTTTGATTTCATGACTGTTTCCCTACAATTCCCCCAGCCTCCAAGGCATGTCAGCAAACCCAATCAGCATACACGGCACAGCCACAAATCCCAGCCTAGCCCTCCCCATGCACACACCACTTACCACCGCTGAGGTTCCCCCAAAGCTGAGAAGCATCTCAGGGAAGGAAAGTCAGAAATCCATAAAAGAATAGTCACCCGGGCAGGACCCTCTGGTGTGTGACACTCAGGGCAGACTCTCACTAGGGTAAGCCTCCTTGACT
>VOCO01039637.1:0-10109 GCA_007922225.1 Emydura subglobosa
CAAAATGAAAACAACCAAACAAAACCCCAGTATTAAACTAAAAACTTGTCAGATAAACTGTAGTACCCCAACTGCCACTAACTGAACTATTTACAGACGAACTAACATGGCTGTGGATGAGAAGGGCACTGCCAGCAGGCCCCACCTCACAGCCAGGAATGGTGAATGGAACTGAGGGTCAGTTGGTCCCTCTGACCCCTTTGATATGCTCAAGGAGGAAGGGCTTGATGCTATAGAGGTGATATGCAACACCCTGGCCCAAGTATTGAGTTCCAATCCACAGAGAAGAGCACTTCAAGGGCTTGCTCCCTTGCATCCTTCAGGTGCCACCTTGCTGGTCCAACTGAGCAATGATGGGACGTGTGGGACCTGGACAGATATTGCAGAGTGCACCTGGGGTTGCATGGGAGCAGGGATTGAGGAAGCAGCCCGTTGTTGCAGTGGGTGGCAACAGGCAGAAGGGGCCACTGGCTGTGGCAGGGGCTCTTGGGGATCCCCAGAATCTCTGGATGCTGCCTCCTCAGGTGGGACCAGAGGGCACAGTTCCCAGACTCCCTTTCCCTGTGAACATGTAGGGAATGCCTTTCGCAGTGCGGGCTGGCAACCATATTTGTGTGCCCAGCCACCACTAAATAGTGCTTCTGAAAGTTGAAGCAGCAGCAGCACCTAGAGTGGAAAGGAGCAATTTTTTTCTGAAACCTCAACATTTTCCTCAGGATGGAAATTCCATTTTCCAGGCAGCTGTGATGATTATCTCATGTGACCTTCTGCAAAACAAAGGCCACTCAATCCAATCCAAACATCTCACCCAATATATGACCTCACACCTTCAGTTAAATGGTGAATCAGAATAGGGCATTCCCCTTCTGAAGTCACTGGCGTCACTCAAAGATGCTTGTTTAGGTTATCTTTATGAAAATGAAAACCCTCCCCATTCCAGAAATGTTTAAGTTGAAAGTCCATGGAATTAGATATATCTCTCTATAGTCAGCAGTATGACATAGTGGGATATGGTCTATATCAGACTGTGAATTCCATTTTGTATTCTCGAGAGGGCCTATCCAGAAAACATGCCTGACAATCCTTCAGCGGGACATCATCGAGAGCTACAGGATAGATATTAGGGCCTATCAACTTTGATATCTCTCAAGTGCTGGCACAGCTCCATGAGACAATGTTTTTCCTACAGAATGTTTCTGCATAGGATAAATCTGACTGGGGGAGGAGACTGGATCCTTCAGCTGAACACATGGATAAAGGAGACAGACACTATACATAAGAAGGGGTGCTGATCTAAGCAGGGGAACAGACCATCACCACATGTGAGGTGGACTTGCAAGAGAGTGAGGGAATGAGAGCTCTGCACAGACTGACAACACTGACAGACAGACTTGGAAGGGGTGAGATCATACCTCAGGATAATGCATCTCAGGACTTCTACTATTTCTCAAAGATCTGTAACTCTTGAGTCCCTTTCCTGGTAAAGCAACTGTGGTTAAGGAATTCCCTTCCTAAGCCTGTGTTTCTTGCTTTCCTGTCACAATGTCCCTGAAAGGATTAAAGACGAAATCCAGAGTGCCCACAGTATCAGTGGAATTCTGGAGGAGTGAGTGTAAGTGACTGGGGAGCTTATGAGGTCCAAGGCTTTAATTTCAGGGTCTAGTACTTCTGGATTTCAGGGTCCCAAATCCCTAGGAAGACTCAAATTCAATTGGAGCCTCGGAATAGAATTCACATGTGAACTTTGAACACGCTAAAATTTGGGAGTGTCTGTACCTAGAGATTCAGCTGTTCCCATTACAGAAATAGGGATGAAACCATAGAATCATAGAAATGTCAGGCTGGAGTGTACCAAGTAATCAAGTCCAGCCCCCTGTGCTGAGACAGGCCCAAGTAAACCTAGACTATCCCTGACTAGAGTTTGTCCAACATCTTAAAAACCTCCAATGATGGGGATAGAAAGTTTTTCCTACTGTCTAACCTAAATATCCCTTGTTGCAGATTAAGCCAATAGCTTCTTGACCTACCTTCAGTGGACTTGGACAACAATTGATCACAGTCCTCATTATAATATCCCTTAACATAGTTACAGATTGTTATCAAGTTCCCTCTCAGTCATCTTTTCTTAAGAGTAAACATCCACAGTTTTTTTAACCTTTCCTCAAAGGTCAGGTTTTCTAAACCTTTTCTCATTTTTGTTGCTCTCTTCTGGACTATCTCCAATTTGTGCAGATCTTTCCTGAAGTGAGACACCCAGAATTGGACACAGTACTCCAGTTGAAGCCTCACCAGTGACAAGTAGAGAGGGACAATTACATCCCTTTTCTTACATGCAGCAGTCCTGTTAATACACCCCAGAACGATATTCGCCTTTTTTCAACTGCATCACATTGTTGATTCATGCTCAATTTGTGATCCACTATAACCCCCAGATCCTTTTAAAGCAGCACTATCACCTAGCTCATTTTGTAGTTGTGCATTTGATATTTCCTTCCTAAGTGAATGCATTTGCATTTATGTTTATTGAAATTCATCTTATTGAATCCAGACCAATTCTCCATTTTGACAAGGTCATTTCGAATTCTAACCCGGTCTTCCAAAGTGCTTGCAACCCCTCCAAGTTTAGTGTCATCTGAAAATGTTATAAACATTCTCTCCACTCTGTTATCCAAGTCATTAATGAAAATATTGAATAATTATTGGCCCAGGACTGATCCCTGAGAGACCCCACTATATAAACCCTCCCAGTTTGACAGCAAATCATTGGTAACTACTCTTTGAGTTTGGTCTTTCAGCCCTTTGTGCACCCACTTTATAATAATTTCATCCAGTCCACATTTCCCTGTTTTGATTATGAGAATGTCATGTGACACTGTCAAAACCTTACTAAAAGCAGAATATATCACATCTGCAGCTTTCCTTCATCCACTAGATCAGTAACCCTGTCAAAGAAGGAAATGTAAGATGTAGATCTGGATCTGAGTTCAGATTTTCAGAAGTTTAAATAAAAAATGGTAAGAATTTATCTACTACATTTTTCATAAAGAATTTTTGCATTGTTCAACCGGCCCTAGTTTTATGTAAAAAGCCCCCATTTTACCAAGACCTATGTACTTGCTTAATTATACACTGTACATAATCTCATTCACTTCAGTGGGATTATTTCAACTGTAATTAAAACTGTTAATTTTAATTTACTTTAATTGACTTCAGTGAGACTTCTTGTGCATAAAATTGATGGGTATATGGAGTCTAGGGTTTTTTATGCATTGTTGTTTCTTGCACTTTCTTTAGGTTTTTTTTATTATTATTATGAGGGGGGAATCGACATGTTTTAGTACAGTACTTTGGAAATGTTCATTTTTAAACTGTGGGAAAATGACCACCTTGCTTAATTTTTGAAATTTTTTTCTCCTAGAAAAAGTGTGTGGGAAGGAAGGGAGAAATAATTAAAACAGAGAAAATAACACTTTCATATTTAAAAACATTACTTCTTTTAAAAAAGTAACATTTTCTGATGTTTAAAAATGAAAATGTTATTTTTTTCTCTGATACTTTTAAGACTGACATTTATTTTCAAAGAGAAAGTAACACTTTAACTTTTTAAAGGAAGGGCTAGATTCACAACAGGAATGTGATGAGGCTAGATTAACAAGAGACTTGGACAGATTAGTGTTTCACTTTTATGTGTGTAATGGTTCCAGAGGCCATGCTCATTGGAGTATCATGAAAAAGCACTTAATAAAATAAAAGTCTTAGTTATAACACTGATCCCTTGCTATGCTCTAGTGTAACACTTTTCACTTGATGGGCAAAAATACTGTCAGTTTTGAATTTTTCCAAACCAAATGCATCTGTTTGTGACAATCAAATGCAGACAAACTCTTATGTAATGCATATTGAACTCTTTGAGAGAACTTACCTAGTGAATTCATGATTCTGTATTATGCAGTCTGAGCTGAAAAACATGGGATAAAATTATGGTTAGAATATATATTATGCATAATTTAGTAACTCGTCATGGTCACAGTTGAAATGAAGCTGCATTACTGCAATATTAAGGTTAGGAATAGAATGGAACCAAAGGCAAGAGATACTTTGTTCCTATCAACATTTTAATGTGGTGCCTTTGTTCTTATGTATTAAGAGATATTTCATGGCCATTTCACTCAACATAGACAAAAGAATATGTAATGCTGTATATGTGAATCTGAAGTTACAGAAAAAGGTGCACTTTTAAATAAATTAAGGGCATGGAAGAATCTAGCTATAACACAGGTTGCAGTGAGGACTAAGGATTCAGATCTGCAAATGACTTTGTGAGGATGGACCTCTCTGTCAGTGGGGGGGCTTTGTGAGGATGGACTTCTGAGTCAAGAAGGGAGCAGAGCTCTGCCCTTATTGAGTCAGTTGCATGATCAGGATTTGAACATTTTCCCTAGCTTCTTCCCTGGCCCCAAAAGCTGGGAGGAGGGAGGGGGGGGTGAGATTGTTAGCCCCTGAACAAAGGGACTACTTCTCAGGAGGCACACGATGCCTAAATGTGGGTTATGAAAGGGAGAGAGCAGTCAGAGACATGGGGAGGAGTGTGTTGCACCCATCAAACCTGAATTTGCACCATGCACTAGAGAGCTCTGGGCGGGAGTGTTGTGCTCTGCCACCCTTTACCATATCTATGCTACCAGCTCTATGTGTTGTACTTGAATGTCTGTAGAGAAACTATTATTTACAATCTGTATCCCCTGTAACACAAAGGGATTCTTGTTGATTTGGACTGCAGTAAAGAATCTGCCTCACGCACAAAATAATCTTTTCTGGCAGAATTGTTGCACTGGCAGCAGCTTACTGCTGAGTATGTTTTGTCAGAGTTTTCTGCAAAATTCAGACTCTGTGTCTGCAGCTGGAGTAATTATCTATCTGCCTAATTTGATTTCACTTATTTTCTGTATATACTTTTTCACTTGGGAGGATTTTGGGAAGGTTCCATGTTCAGTTCTGTGCTCTGTTTATGCAGAAAGTTGTGTTTTAACATTCCTAGTTTTTTTAAATATTTTGATATGATAAAATTATCACAAAGAACTTTACTAACTTTATGTATTTATTCTTATAATGATGAAATAAAAAAAAACAACAATCTCACCTGTAATGGAAAATATATATAAGAAATATATCAAATGAAAAAGGGTAGAACTAATTTAAAGCAGTCCACATTTCACAGAATATATATAGCGTTTGCAGCTCTTCTTTGGTTGTACATGATTTGCTGGTGTTATCAAGCAGGAAATATCCATACAATTATATTCATCCAAATTTTGCCTGAAAAACAAAAATAAAAATATAGAAAGCATGTTAAACAATCCACGACTGCTGGGCCAAAGCCTGCTAACTTTTCTTTTGTGAGAAGTTGGCCTGCTGTCTTCTACTCTTAAATATATCTCATTTATTACAGCAAGATCCACAAAAAGGAAGCTAGGCTCCGTGATGCAGCACCTAACTTTTAGGCATCCTGACACCTAATGGAATCCAGAGCCATGAGTTAAGCAAGGAAACCTGGTCCCTTTTATCTAACAGGCAGGGAACTCTCCAAAACCCAGATTCAAATCTCCACTCCACCTGATCTAGAATCAGGCTTTGAAACCAGGTCTCCTATATTCTCGGAGGATGCCAAAGCACCTGAGCTATTAAATATTATAGGATGCGTCTTTCTCAATGGGTTTTGTTGAGGCTGTTCCATTTTGAATGACATAATTAAAGATTAACTGGAGCAGGTCACCCCGTTTAGGAGAGTGTCTTAACAACCAGATTTAGAGACGTTTTCATTCTTACTGACCCAACAACTAAGTAAGTATTTTACACGAAATGGAATAGTTTCCACAGGAGAGAATGAGAACACTCCGCCATATACTATCTAGTAGCTTAGCCAAAGGAAGAGCTAGGTCCCAGTCCTTGCTCCAAAGCAGGTGTAGGAGAGGTTTAAACTCAGATATTCCACATCTTGGGTAAGTACGCTAACCCCTGGACTTAACACAGCACAAGCGCCTCAAGCCAGCTCTTGTCAATTAGGAATTCTCAGTATACATCAACCAGACTGGGCCCCACAGATGAGCTAGCCTGGGACACGTCTAGTTTGTGAATCCTGCCAGAGTTTAGGCATGAGCTAGGCATTGACCAGCTCAATTTAGGTGGCAGTGTGCATGTCCATCAGCAGATTTTTAGGTGCCTAGAAAACTGATGGAAACTTGGGTATTTAGGGAATTTAGGTGCCTATAGGAAGCAGCTGAGCAGGGGTTTGGAGGATCTAAATTTTGGCGATAGGGGTTAGAGTCACAGAGGAACTTAGGTGTGGAGATGCTTAGCCTCCTGGTGCTTAAATTTTAGACATCTAGAAAATCACTGGGATTCACAAACTTGCGTTAGGCACCCAGGCTCCCTGTATAATGAACAGAGGGAGAAACGTGCCTCAGGATGGGTCCACAAAAGCTAGCACAATAGGTGAGCCACCTAACCTAGCCAAGAGAGATGCAGAGGAGAAGGGTGTGTCCTCAGCCCCTCTCTTCCAACATCAGTAGGCATCTACATCCGGGCTTCAGGGAGGCATCTCTTCTACTTGACATTCCCATCTGCAAACCCTCTCTTGGCAAACAGGACCTACATTGTTTTTGCAAGAAGTGGGGGGAAGAAAAACATGTTTCCCCCATAACTTATAGCCCAGTGGTTACAGTACTCACCTGGGATATGGGAGATCCCCAGTTCAAGTTCCCCCTTTGCCTCAGGGGGAGAAAGGATTTAGACAAAGCTCTATTGTGGTTTAAATGTCTCGGGGGTCATGTTGTAGCATATAATCCAGAGCCTCTTCGCATAGAGTCCTACAGTGTTGTTGTTTTTTACTTAATCACACAAGAAATACACACATTTATTCAAAAGAAAAAAATAACTACGTGCATTTTCCGTCACTAGCTCTGTTGGCTTTGCATACATACTAAACAGGACGGCTGTATACCAACAACGTATATTATTTCATCGTTTCAGGATTCTAGTTTAAGACCTACTGTCCATCTTTGTAGGGCTAAAGTCACTTAACTCTTGTATTTTATGTAAGGTACATGTCTCAAAGCTATCTATCTTGTGGTTAAATTAGCATTAGAAATTCAGTTTCTGCTCTTTTCTTGTTTAATTAAAAAAACGTTGGGTTTTATTACTTTAATCTGCAAGACCTTTAGACTAGTTAAACCGTTAAAGTTGGGAGCCTGCACACCTAGTCACACCCTTATGGAAAATGCTATGTGTTTTTTTCTTTTATTGCTTCCTGTAAATGTGTATATACAGGTACACACACATACATATATATATTCCAGCTATTGAGTATTTAAAAAAATGTATTTCCAAAATACATTTCACTGGAACACAATGCTGATTGCCATAGAACCTGTGTTTTAAATTCTAGTCATTGGATATATTAGAGTTTTGCCATGTCTGTGTGTTGCCAACTAAGTTTTCAAAAGTGACTAGTGACTTTTGGTGCTTCCGTTTTTGGGCATCCAATCTGAGACATTTTAAAGAGGCATGAGCTTGAGAAAGTGTTGATCACTCACGATCTGAAAACTAAGCACCTCTACAACATCTCATATTAGACACTGAAAATCACTAGTAACTTCTAGAAATTTAAGCCTTTATATCAATGAAGGAATTAGACGTTCCCTGACTGAATCTGTTACAAAGGTCAAAGAAAAAACCTTTGAGTTTGAATGACTAAGTTGTCTTTTCAGAAGGAAAAAATTAATAAATATGTTAATAAAATGGTAGATATCACTTTTTAACTTTTAAATGCCTCCTTAAATGAATCTGCCCAGCAGGGTTCCACTGTAAAATGTTTCAGAAGGACATCTAGAAGGACATGGACAGGACATGTGTAAGTTAATGACAGCTTCATATAATAAGTAACAAGTACTGTAAGAAACTGGGACATTCATGTAACAAGGCTCTTTAAAAATGACCTTCTACATAATTCAGAAATACCAAGAAAAGGGGAGCCTATGCTAGGATGAATGTACCACAGACAGAAAATGATCAGACCGAAAGGCAAAAATGAAAGTAAATCCCCTGTAAAATATTTCTTAAGAGTTAACGCGATTCTCAGGTAGAAAATATATAGAACATTAATATGAAAAAATAATATTTTTGTTGAGACTTACGTTTGCAGTTAGGGTGTTTTAGGATCCCCTGTTGAGTTTTGGAATCAACGAACCTTCTCTCCCTTGACTGTCTCTCTTTCATAGAAAATTGCTTTCAGGTTTCCTACCATGCCTAGTGAATAATTAACTATGGGCTGGATAAGAGAAACTAGGTGGGTGGGGTAATAGCAGAGTTATGAATTTAGCATGGGTCGAAGCAGCAGAGGCATGACTGAGCAGTGCTGACTACATAACCAAGGGTTTCAGGCAAGTTTGTACCGGGCATGGCTGAACCATGCCTTCACTGTCACTACCTGTGCAGCTACACTGCTATTTATGCTTGTGCTAACTTCATAGTCAAAGAAAAGTGCAAAATGGGTAATTTCTTAACTCTTCACTTTTCTCTCTGCATTTTTCATCAAGCCTCTATAACAAATTCAAACAGTGCTGCTAAAATTTTATATTCTGTTGCTTTTTGCCAGTTCTATGTGATTTTTACAAAATTGATGTTTAAAACTCCTGTTAAATTGAAAATGTCTGACTTGCTTAACTCTGGAGTTGTGATCAGCATGCCCTACTACTGGAAATGAAGGTACACATTTCACTACCAACAAAAGATGTAAGTAAATGGTCATCAGAGCCATAATCCAGGTATAGATAATAATAGGTTATTTATTGGATCCTGCTTTTCAAGTAAAAATTCACATTTGAGCTAAAAACCGATAAAAACCTCATCATATTTGGACTGATGTTTAGATGAACGCTGGTTAAGTAGTCTGGTGATGGCAGGCCCTGATTTATTTCTGAAATTAAAATTAGACTCTTCCAAGTACAAATACATAACCAATGCATTACTGCTATTCTCTGGGAAAGTGATATTTCTTTGAACAGTTTATGCAGTAGGACAGGGAGCGGCAGTGAAGGTATGTTTCAGCCATGGTGAGTACAAACCTCCCTAAAACTGGTGGGTAGGTAGTCAGCATGGCTCAGCCATGCCTCCACTGCCACTACCCATGTTATCGCAGCTACACAGCTATTTACACTAGCATTAGCTCAATAAGATGTTAGCAAGAGTATGTGTACACAAGCAGAGGAATCAACCCCTAGTTCATAAGTGTAGACATAGGCTTTGTGACCCTAGGCAGGAAAATTTGCCTTATTCAAGCCTCAGGAATAAGGCACTATTCCTTGCTTGCCTCCTTTTTACTCCTGGGGGTAGCAATTGGCTACTCACCTCCTCACTCCACCGCACCTGTGCTTGCCAGGACCCACTCTCCACCCACGTGCTCTAAGGAGAGTAGTAGGTGCACAACACCGAATAATCCCAGTTTACCTGACCTGGGGATCAGAGAATCTATGCAAGAGCATAAGGTGGAGAGTCTCATTCCCTGAAATGTCTCTGCAAAGGAAGACAGACAAAGTCCAACATACAATCTCTAGCCCATAGGTTTTAGGCAGTTTTATTGCAATCATCAGCCCCAGGATATTAGAGAAACAAGGTGGATGACAAAATACCTTTTATTTTATCAACCTCTGTTAGTGAAAGAGACAAGCTTTCGAGCTTACACAGAGCCAGCTCATCTTCATGTCTGGGAAACAGTGTGTCATAGCTAAATACAAGGTGGAACAGACTGTTTAGCATAAGTAGCTAACACATATTTCAAGAGACCATGCAAGGCAAAGTGGCCTGTTAACACCACCCCAGTCATAGAAGAGAAAAGGAAGGCAGCTGGGGGTCATAGATTGTTATGAGCCAGTATCTCTGTTCAGTCCATGATTTTTAGGGTCTAGCAAAAGTTATGCATTTAAGCTCCCAGGATCATCTTTTGAAAGTGTTGTACAGGTTTCCTTTGAGGATGAGGTCAATTTTCACCCACAGGTGACAGGATGCTTTTGTCTTTTACCATTTTCCTTTGTGAGTTAATTTGAGAGCAGAGT
>ML681316.1:0-24015 GCA_007922225.1 Emydura subglobosa
ACACCTCCAGGCATCGCTTCCATCTGTCCCGGGCTAGCTCAGAGGGGCTGAGCGTGGCCTGTGGAGCCGTTGCCCCTTTTGCCGTGGGCCGTTCGCCCACACTGCAGCTAGGGCACAGGGCGGTCCCACCTGAGGCTGCTGTCGCAGGCTCCCTGCAAACCCAGGCAGACGGGGCTGCCTCAGATCACATTTGGGAGGTTCCCTTCTCACCCATAATGGCTCCAGCCCGACTTTTCCCCGAAATGAGATCTGCGATTCTGGAGAAGAGCCGAGAAGCTGCCTCTGAGGTGAGATGCTCCTGCCCCCCACAGTGTTCCGCGTCCTGCCCCCCGGGAAACGCTGTTCTGGGGCGAACGTAACCTGGCTTCTGTTCGCTTCTTTCCACAGGGCCGATCTCTAGTCGCGGGGAGCAGGCCAGGGCCAGAGCACACAGGAGGCGCTAACCCGGGGGAGGATGACTGGGACCATTCATAAAAACCACCGCCACTAAAAAGGCTTCCTGGCGTAGGGTCTGTCCTGAAATGCAACAAACACTTTAGCCTCCCGTCCCTGGCATTTCATTAACTGCCCCCGCACCTAATTCACCAGCCGCCGGAGGAACGTTGGCGCCGGCCCCGTCGCCTTTCCGCGTGCACGGCAACGCCCAGCAGAGTTTTTTGACCCCAAAGCACAGCCCAGGCTCTGTGCAATGGCAGGCGACGGGGACGTGGAAAGGGATTGCAGATGTCCCCCGTGAGAGCTCGAAAGATGTTCCTAGGGTGCCCGGGTTGGAGCTGGAAAAAGGGGACACTCAGGGCAGGAGAATCAGCGGGGCGCTGACAAAGTGTGGGGCGTCCCCGTGTGCCCCCCTGCGGCCAGCTGTGCCGCGCCAGGTGTGAGCCACGTCAATTTCCCCTCTGGGGCAGCGACAGGTTCATTTTCACAGCCGGGGGCAGGGAGAGACCAGCAGGTGCCAACAAATGACCGTGTCCCCTTGTGACCCCGAGTCAGGGGTGGACTGGTGATAAACGGGCCACACGGGCCTCACCTCGGCCCGGGTCCGAAAGGGGACAGCACCACAGCAAAGCCTCCAGCGCGGCTGGTCTCCTGGGGCCAGAGTCACAAAGGGACGTAGGTCCAGCAGTGGCAATTAGGGGCCTAAATCCCAGAGTGGGGCTCGGAAAGACCCCGCACAGCTGCCGCCGAGCCCCCTGGGCGCCTGCACTTGCTCCATGCCCAAGTGTTTGCTGTGAAATTCGCCAGGGGCCTGCACGCGGCTGCCCTGTAGCAGGTGTCCGGACGCCCCACCCCAGAGCCAAGCGCTGCCTGGGGTGAAGTAGGCGTTGCTCCACCTAACTGGCAGCTGCTGACGGGCTGAGCTCCTGCAAAAGGTCAAGAAGGAAAAGGGGAGATGTTTTTCTCCAGCCTGTTTGTGCTGCTAACGAAGGAGATTCAGAGCGGCTCTAAATGGCTTTAACCTCAAAGCTTCCTGCGAAAGCCAAATGCCGTCCGTGCCACTGCTTGGAAACCAATTTGACGGGAAAAATCGGGGTTCCCTGCTTTAAAGGGATTTCCCAAGTTTGTGGAGGTTGAAGTGCAGGTTAACAGAAGAAGCAGGGGGGCTGCTAGTGGGGCAGAACCTGGGGAGAAACGCCAATGCGGAGGCTGTTGAAAGAAAGCAGGAGACGTTGCACAGTCAGGTGACCGTGCGGTTATCGATTGCGACACAGCTCCCCCGCTGAGATTGTGTGTGTGTGCCCAGAGCCGGGGAGGGGAAGAGAGAACATTGCACAGCAGAAAAGCATAAGTCATCATAGTGCCTGAAGCTGAATTTAAGGACCTGGGTTGGAGCCTTCTGCCACGCGCCCCAACTCACCCTAGTCCTTGCGCCTCTGTTTCCACGGCAGAATGGCTCCAGCTGTCGGCAGAACCAGCTCTCCTTCCCCGCTGGCTGTCCGTGTGATTCCCCAAGCGCTGGCCATGGGGGAGAGCAGCCTTTCCCGGGTCCCCATTCTGCTCTCTGCAGCACTGGCCCCTCTAGTGCCACGCAGGGGCATTGGGGTCCCGACTCATTCCAAGGGGGGAACACCCCTATGCCAAACCGCACCCCCTGGGGTTCCTGACCCAAACTTGGGGTCATTTGACCAAGGAACTCCTGGGAAATAAAGCTGGCTCTTCTCAGAGTTGACGTAGTTTTGCACCGTTTTCTCTTTTTGCCTGGCCCCGAGGCTGATCCGATCCCGGCACCCCTGGCGATTGCACGGCCCCCATCCAGCTCTTTGGGGAGCAGAAACGGGAACCTAGCCAGCGGGAGAGTTTGGTTCTCCAGGGCGGCAGGTCCCGTGACTCGCCAGGTGCGGGTTTGGCTGTGACCAGCGTTCTGGAAAGGCGCCGTCTACCCCAGGCAACCGCAACGCTGCATCCGTGACGCTTTATTATCGGTGAGTCTTTACCAGCTTCCCGAGCATCGCCATCACCTGACGCAGAGATCTGCAGGGGCGGCAGCGTGCCCAAAGGAGCGTCTCCTCCCGGGGCCTCGGCGGTGACGGAATGGTCGATACGGATCACCTGGGGCCGGCAGGGCAATCCGGGCCTGACGTCCAGCGCAGGAAAGAGTTGGCTTTAGAAACCCGAGCTACACTTCGATGCGCAGGTTCCAGGGCCAGACGGGAGCAGGGTGATCATCTAGTCCAGGGGCTCCCAACTGTTTTGGCTCGAGGGCCACAAATGTCCTTTTTACAACCCTGAAGGGCCCCCAGTCCATCAATTCATAGGGAACGTACGGACGTGCACACCACCAAGGACTGCAGATCACCACGTGTTGAACGGAAACACGTTGATGGCCCCGTGCTCATTTTTACAGTCACTGACTCTGCCGGGCTCCTTGGCAGTGCCTCGGCGCGGGGGGGAGAGACGCCCCTTGGCAGGACGTAGCTGCGTTTCCCACCCTTCCTCAACGCCCGCTGAGCCGCTGAGCGATCCGGCCTGGGTTCTCCGTGTCCCCTTCTGCCACGCGCCCCGGCTTGTCAGAGATGTGTTGTAGGATGTTTTCTGTATCCTCCCTGGAAGTGTAACTAGTTGTCAGCCAGGCCGGACTCCATTTTGGATTCGGAATCCATCTTGGAACCTGAGCCTGGCCAGCTCCATAACGACTCTTGGCAGGATGCCCAGGCCTGAAATCTGCCCAGCGACGGGGAAAAAGGCGGGAAACCCCCAGCGGTCGTGCGGAGTGCAAAGGTGCAGCGGTGCCGTGTGCACAGCGGGAGAGCCGTGTGCAAAGGGCAGAAGGCGGGAAAAACCCTAACAGCCGATTGGCCGAGCTCAGCCCCAGCAGAAGAGAGAGAGAGAGAGGGAGGGACTGGCACCCGGCCTGATTGTAACAGATCGTTTATTGCCCGGCGTATAAAACCAGTGCTACCGGCAGTGATCCCATGCGAGGAGAGAGAAACAATCCAGGCATAACTTTCTACTTTTGTAATCAACCCTGGGCCAGCTTCTCCAGCACCCCACCTGTGACTGTGCAGTATTGTCAGCGTGTGATTGTTTCTCTCTCCTTGCATGGTATCACTGCTGGTATCACAGGTTTTATACACCTGGCAATAAACGAACTGTTATAATCACCCTGGGTGCCAGTCTCTCTCTCTCTCTCTCTCTCTCTCTCTCTCTCTGTCTCTGCAAACTGCATTGACTCCTTTGTGTTCTCCTTGCTCTGCAGCAACGCTTCTTTTACCTAAGCCAAAGATCCCTGCAGTGCCCAAAAACCCTGTGGGGTTTGTTCATCAAAGGGGGTTACTGCTAGTACAATGGCAGAGTGACGGGGGGGGGGAGGGGGGCAGCGGAGGAGTGCTGCTCTGCCTAGCCTACAGAGTCCAGGGACAAATAAGGGAGGCACCTGAAAAGTGCTGTTTGGACCTGGCCTGCTCAGAAGTGCGCTCTGTTCTGGTGCGGTGCAAAGGGGCAGTGGTTTAAAAGACAAAGATCCCTCAGGCAGCCGTGCCATGGGAAGAACCTGTAACAACTTGGGAGGGATTGGTGCTGGGAATATGTACGGGGGCAATCGGCACGTGTTGAACACCACCACAGCCTCGTAGCTGTGGGGCCAGAACTGGCAGAGCAGACTTTCTCGTCCGCCTAGGGGCCCGGCACATTTAATGCGTGGAAACTTGCGGGCAGGACAAGCACAGATGAATCATAGAAGATGAGGGTTGGAAGGGACCTCAGGAGGTATCTAGTCCAACCCCCTGCTCAAAGCAGGACTAACCTCAGCTAAATCATCCCAGCCAGGGCTTTGTCAAACCAGGCCTTAAAAACCTCTAAAGATGGAGATTCCACCACCTCCCTAGGTAACCCATTCCAGTGCTTCACCACCCTCCGAGGGAAAAACTTTTTCCTAATGTCCAACCTAGACCTGCCCCCACTGCAACTTGAGACCATTGCTCCTTGTTCTGTCGTCTGCCACCACCGAGAACAGCCCAGCTCCATCCTCCCTGGAACCCCCTTTCAGGTAGTCAAAGGCTGCTATCAAATCCCCCCTCATTCTTCTCTTTTGCAGACTAAACAAGCCCAGTTCCCTCAGCCTCTCCTCATAAGTCCTGTGCTCCAGCCCCCTAATCATTTTTGTTGCCCTCTGCTGGACTCTCTCCAATTTGCTCACATCCTTTTTGTAGTGGGGGGCCCAAAACTGGACACAATACTTCAATGCGGCCTCACCAGTGCCGAATAGAGGGCAATAATCACTTCCCGCGACCTGCTGGCAATGCCCCTCCTAATGCAGCCCAATATGCTATTAGCCTTCTTGACAACCAGGGCACACTGCTGACTCATATCCAGCTTCTTGTCCGCTGTAACCCCCAGGTCCTTTTCTGCAGAACTGCTGCCCAGCTCATCGGTCCCCAGTCTATAGCTGTGCATGGGATTCTTCCTTCCTAAGTGGAGGACTCTGCACTTATCTTTGTTGAACCTCATCAGATTTCTTTTGGCCCAATCCTCCAGTTTGTTTAGGTCACTCTGTATCCTATCCCTACCCTCCAGGGTATCTACCACTCCCCCCCCAGCTTAGTGTCGTCCGCAAACTTGCTGAGGGTGCAATCTACCCCATCCTCCAGATCATTAATGAAGATGTTGAACAAAACTGGCCCTAGGACCGACCCCTGGGGCACTCCGCTTGTGACCGGTTGCCAGCTAGACATGGAACCATTGATCACAACTCGTTCAGCCCTATGCGCTAGCCAGTTCTCTATCCATTTTATAGTCCATTCATCCAACCCATACTTCTTTAACTTGCTGATAAGAATACTGTGAGAGACAGTATCAAAAGCTTTGCTAAAGTCGGGGCACATCACGTCCACCGCCTTCCCTACGTCCACAGAGCCAGTCACCTCTTCATAGAAAGCAATCGGGTTGGTCAGGCATGACTTTCCCTTGGTGAATCCATGTTGACTGTTCCTGATCACCTTCCTCTCTTCCAAGTGCCTTAAAATGGATTCCTTAAGGACCTGCTCCATGATTTTTCCAGGGATTGAGGTGAGGCTGACCGGTCTGTAGTTCCCTGGATCCTCTTTCCTCCCTTTTTTGAAGATGGGCACTAGATTTGCTTTTTTCCAGTCATCAGGGACCTCCCTCAATTGCCACGAAGTTTTCAAAGATAATAGCCAATGCTTCTGAAATCACCTCAGCCAACTCCCTCAGCACCCTCGGGTGCATTGCATCCGGTCCCATGGACTTGTGTATGTCCAATCCTTCTAAATAGTCTTGAACCTGTTCCTTCAGCACTGCGGGATGTTCGCCTCCTTCCCATTCTGTGCCACCCAGTACAGCAGTCTGGGAGCTGATCTTGTCTGTGAAGACAGAGGCAAAAAAGGCATTGAGTACCTCAGCTTTCTCCACATCCTCTGTCACTAGGTCGCTTCCCTCATTCTCTAAGGGGCCCACACTTTCCCTAATCTTCCTCTTGTTGGCAACATGCCTGTAGAAACCCTTCTTGTTCCCCTTCACGTCCCTTGCTAGCTGCAACTCCAATTGCGCTTTGGCCTTCCTGATTTCATTCCTGCACGTTCGAGCAGTATTTTTATAATCCTCCCTAGTCATCTGACCAAGCTTCCACTTCTTGTGAGCTGCTTTTTTGTGTTTAAGTTCGCCAAGGACATCTTTGTTAAGCCAAGCTGGACGCCTGCCATATTTGCTGTTCTTTCTGCACATCGGGATGGTTTGTCCTGTGCCCTCAATGAGGTTTCTTTAAAATGCAGCCAGCTCTCTTGGGTTCCTTTCCCCCTAATATTAGCCTCCCTTCGCCCGCCAACATATAGTCCATGGGGATCCAAAGGGACCACAGCTGTCGAGCAGCCTAATGGGAAATCCCAGGCAGCGAGGGACGTAAGTCCCGCTAGGCGCGGAGCTGTCACTGCTACGCCCATGGGTGCAGACACGTCTGCCTCATCCGGGCCTCATTGATGCTGGTCCCACCTGCAAAGTTCCACACACCAAATGTGCCGGGCCTCTAGGCGGACGAGAAAGTCTGCTCCGCCCGTCTGGCCCCACAGCTACAAGGCCGTGGTGGGGTTCAACACTTGCCAATTCCCCCCTGACTTTTTATAGGTTCTTTCCATGGCGCGGATACCTGAGGGATCTCTTTCTTTCAAACCCCTGCCGCCTGGGACTGGATTGTGCTGCTTAATTAAACTGGCACCAACCCGGGTCCTTAAATTCACCTTCAGCCACTATGATGACTTCTGCTGTTCTGCTGTGCAACGTTCTCTCTTCCCCTCCCTGGGCTCCAGGCACACACCAACAATATCCGCGGGGGAGCTGTGTCGCAATCGATAACCACATGGTCACCTGACTGCAACGTCTCCTGTTTTCTTTCAACAGCCTCCGCATTGGCATCTCTGCCCAGGTTCTGCCCCACTAGCAGCTCCCCTGCTTCTTCTGTTAACCTGCACTTCAACCTCCACAAACTTGGGAAATCCCTTTAAAGCAGGGAACCCCGATTTTTCCCGTCGAATTGGTTTCCAAGCGGCGGCACGGACGGCATTTGGCTTTCGCAGGAAGCTTTGAGGTTAAAGCCGTTTAGAGCCGATCTGAATCTCCTTCATTAGCAGCGCAAACAGGCTGGAGAAAAACATTTCCTCTTTTCCTTCTGGACGTTTTGCAGGAGCTCAGCCCGTCAGCAGCCGCCAGTTAGGTGCAGCGACGCCTGTCTTCCCCCGGGCAGCGCCTGGCTCTGGAGTGGGTCATCCGGACACCTGCTACAGGGCAGCCGCGTGCAGGCCCCGGGCGAATTTCACAGCAAACACTTGGCACGGAGGAAGTGCAGGCACCCAGGGGGCTCGGTGGCAGCTGTGCGGGGGCTTTGCGAGCCGCATTCTGGGATTTAGACCCCTAATTTCCACTCCTGGGCTTAATTCCCTTTGTGACTCTGGCCCCAGGAGACCAGCCGCGCTGGAGGCTTTGCTGTGGTGCTGTCCCGTTTTGGACCCGGGCCGAGGTGAGGCCCGTGTGGCCCGTTTATCACCATTCCACCCCTGACTCGGGGTGACAAGGGGACACGGTCGTTTGTTGGCACCTGCTGGTCTCTCCCTGCCCCCGGCTGTTAAAATGAACCTGTCGCTGCCCCAGAGGGGAAATTGACGTGGCTCACACCTGGCGCGGCACAGCTGGCCGCAGGGGGGCACACGGGGACGCCCCACACTTTGTCAGCGCCCCGCTGATTCTCCTGCCCTGAGTGTCCCCTTTTTCCAGCTCCAGCCCGGGCACCCTAGGAACATCTTTCGAGCTCTCACGGGGGACATCTGCAATCCCTTTCCACGTCCCCGTCGCCTGCCATTGCACGGAGCCTGGGCTGTGCGTTGGGGTCAAAAGAGCCGGAGAAACGGGAGGAAACTGAATGAAAAGAAGAATATTTCCACCCCTGCTACGGTTTCTGCCTCTCCTTGCCTCGGTTTCTAAGTGTCTTTCTTCCTCGCTTGCCATGGTCAATCCTGCCACTGCCCAGCTGCTGCAGGGGTTGAGGCCAGTTACTAGAACTCTCTGCTCTTTACTAAAAAGGTTCCCTCTGACCCCAAGGGGTCAGCCACAGCACCAGAGCAATATAAGTTTGGATCTTACCTAAAATCCCACGCTGGCAGCCAATCCTTTAGTGTCTAAACTAAAGGTTTATTGTAAAAAGAAAGGAATAAACGATGAGAGAAATGTTAAAGGGTTAAAGTAAATCACAGATATATAAATGATTAAAAGTCCATTTACATCAGGTTTCTGGAAGAAATGTGGAGTTGCAGCTTGTATAGTTCCCTCTGGTTCACATCCAGTACTTGGATGGGTCTAGGTCCTTCGGTTCAGTTGCAAGATGAATAGATCCAGAGGTCAGTGTGTGTCTGCAGCTGGACAGGATCATAGACCAAATGGTTTCTCTGGCTTGATCTTATAAACCCCCTCCCCCGGCCATGCGGCCTGTGGGCTGTCACAAGACCCAAACTGGAGTCCAGAGTCACATGGGCCAATCCTGGAGACTCCTCCGGTGTGCCTGGGGTCCATAGTCACATGGGACAGTCCTGATGCTTCATCAGGTAGGCTGCCTGCAATGGAGTCCAGAGTCACGTCAGCAGGTTCTGGTGACTCAGTGGTGATGCTGGCCTCTCCCTCAGGGCCCCTTGCACCTGGGAAGGCCTTAATGGGCCATTACGCTGGCCATTGTTCTGCAGCCTTCCTATCTGGGGTGTTGCCCAGACAGCACAATTTGAAACACAGATATCTCTAGTACATCTATAACTTCCATGTCACATATCACACATGAACACAAGTATTATTATCTTACTTAGCACATCATAACCTTCCTAACAGTACCTGACATGGCCTATCCCACATGGATTATTATGATTCTGCCATACTGATGTCACCCAATATACTAAATGCCCCCACACTCAAGCCAGTCCGCATGACAGTGACCATCTGATCTGACCTCCTGTGTAGCACCGGCTGGACAATGTCCCCCAAATAATCCTGGAGCAGGACTTAGAGAAACAGCCAGTCTTGATTTCAAAACGTCTCACTGACGGAGAATCCACCCCCGCCCTTGCTAAGTTGTTCTGCAGGTTAATCACCCACCACTAAAAATGTACATTTGATTTCCAGTTTCTAGGTTCTCCGTGAAGCTAAAGAGATGGAGTTCCTTGAGTTCCTGCATGCTCAGGCATGTTTTCTAGTCCATTATTCATTCCTGCGGCTGTTCTCTGAACCCTGCAATTTATCAACATCCATGGCACCAGACACAATATTCCAGCAGAGGTCACACCCGTGCCAGATATAGACGTAAAATAACCTCTCGGCTCTGGCTCCAGCTTCCCCTTTCAATGCATCACTTTAGCTCTGTTGGCCACTGTGTCGCACTGGGGGTCACATTCATGGATTATCCTGCATTTTTTTCAGAGTCCCTGCTTGCCAGGGTAGAGGCCCCCATCCTGTAAGTACAACCGACACCTTTCGTCCCTATTACCTTTAGCTGTATTTAAAACACAGATTGTTCGTTCAGCCCAGTTTGCCAAGAGATCCGGAGAGCACTCCGAAGCCCGGAACTGCCCTCTTCAATATTTACCACTCCCCCAATGTTTTGTCATCGGTAAACTCTGTCACTTCTGGCTGACGATGATTTTATGTTTTCTTCCTTATCGCGGGTGAAAATGTCAAGTGACGCTGAGCCCAGAACCAATTGCTCACTGGAAACGCACCCGCTCCATGACGCTTCCCCTTTCACAGTTACATTTTGAGACCTATCAGTTAGCCAGTTTTTAATCCGTTTAATGTGAGCCGTGTGAACTGTGTATTGTTCTAGTTTTTTAATCAAAATATTGGGCGTTAATAAGTCAAAAACGTTACAGAAGTCGAAGCCTGTTATGCCAACGCTATTACCTTTATCAACCAAATGTGTAATCCAGTTTAAAATGTATCCGATTAGTTTGACAGGATCAATTTTCCAAGATTCCATGTTGAATGGCATTAATGACATGACCATTTGATTTCTTTATTAATCGAATCCCATATCAGCTACTTCATTATCTTGCCCAGGACTGAGCATAGAAGATGAGGGTTGGAAGGGACCTCAGGAGGTATCTCGTCCAACCCCCTGCTCAAAGCAGGACGAACCTCAGCTAAATCATCCCAGCCAGGGCTTTGTCAAGCCGCAGCTTAAAAACCTCTAAAGATGGAGATTCCACCACCTCCCTAGGTAACCTATTCCAGGGCTTCACCACCCTCCTAGGGAAAAACTTTTTCCTAATGTCCAACCTAGACCTCCCGCCCTGCAACTTGAGACCGTTGCTCCTTGTTCTGTCATCCACCACCACCGAGAACAGCCTAGCCCCATCCTCCCTGGAACCCCCTTTCAGGTAGTTAAAGGCTGCTATCAAATCCCCCCTCATTCTTCTCTTTTGCAGGCTAAACAAGCCCAGTTCCCTCAGCCTCTCCTCATAAGTCCTGTGCTTCAGGCCCCTAATCATTTTTGTTGCCGTCCGCTGGACTCTCTCCAACTTGTCTACATCCTTTTCGTAGTGGGAGGCCCAAAACTGGATACAATACTCCAAATGCGGCCTCACCAATGCTGAATAGAGGGGAACAATCACTTCCCTCCATCTGCTGGCAATGCTCCCACATCCTATCGATGTCAATAATTACCTGGATCATCCTGTTTACCCTTTTCAAATTAGCACAAAATTAGCTTTCTTCCAGTCTTCTGGAACTTATTGAAAATCAGCGTTAATGGCTCAGCGAGCGCCTATGCAACTCCTACCCTGTTTCGATACGTAAGACAACCTCAAACTGTCAGAAATGTTCCCCTCCGGGAGAGTTTTTCCATAATTACCCCAGCGATAGTTCACGGAATCTGTGTATGTAAACCTTACAGCAGACAAGGCGGGGGAGGTAATATCTTTTGTTGGCTCAACGTCTGTCGGTGAAAAGGACGCGTTTCTGAGATTACACAGAGGTCTGTTTGTGTTGAAAAGCTTGCTCTGTCACCCCCACAGAGGTTGGGCCAGTAAAATATATTGCCTCCCCCACCCTGTCTGGCACATATCTTGAGACCAGCCCAGCGACAGCAACGCTGCAAAGAACATATGTAAAGCGTGTGGAGGCTGGCTGGTTGCAGGACCGCTACTTGTGGTCTGAACTCTGTGTATGACGCGAAACCCCCAGTGTGCAGCAATTTGCTAAGGAGGGCTGGTCACGTCTCTCCCAAACGGGGCAGTCAAAGCCCTGGTAGAACGATGGGCGTGTTGGGTGCGAGAGCTCCGAGTGTGTAATGTGTAAAGGGGGCAATTCCTGGCTGGAGCAGAGAGGTTATTTTACCTTTGTATTGAGCACTGGGGCATTGACTTCTGGAGAGCTGTGTCCAGTTCTGACATCTGACCTACTCCCCTCCCAGCTGGGGAGACAGAGGCCAGGATTCCTCACCCCGAGCCGCCTCTGTCTTAACCCACTGGATCCTATAAAGGGTAAAACCGGGAGTCCTGGCCTCCACCCCCCCCCCCGCACCCTGCTCACGTCCCAAATACCCCCCGGAGGCAAGCAACTGAGCCGACCACTGAGGCTCTAAAAGAGGGACCAGCAGGGCCTCCTAAGCAGAGCCCAGGACATGGGCTCATTCAGAAGCTCTCAAAAGAACGAAGAAACGCGGGTCTTCGACTCCCAGTTTGCAGGGTAATAACAGCTGGCCTCCAGCCCAGCTGGGCAACTCCCTCTTGGCAACAACAACCTCCCACGGTCCTGTAGCATCTGCCAGGCCTACTCCCGCCCTGGGACAGGCACAGAGTTAATTACAGAGGGAGGGTGAGGGGGTGTGTCTGGGGGTGGGTGGATGGAGAGAAAGAGAGAGCACTTTTTGTACTGATTTAGCTGGTAGACCAGTGCAATCCTACGCAGGTGGACCAGGATAACTATGCTTTATACCTGTCAGTCGCCAGGACAGGGGCATTTGTGTCTTGTGGTCAGAGCAGCAGTCCAGCCCAGTGGTTAAAGGCGTTGGTAGGCAGGCACTGGATCCGTGGGGCAGGACTGGGGGTCAAGGCCGGAGTACGGCAGGAACAAGACAGCACAGGAGCTATTGCGTCCAGGGACAAATGTTTTGGGTGGTCGTGGAACTGCCGCTGCCGGGTTCAGAGCCGGCTTTTCAAGAGTCAAGGATTAGGTGGACCCAGCTCTTCTGCTGTCCCGGGGCAGTTCGGGTTGGGGCGTTAAAAGTGAGCACTGAAAGACAGGCTGGGTCCTCAAGGATTCAAGCAGCTGCAGCTTGCAGGCCACGAGTTAATCTTGAAGGGTCCCAGATATCAGAAGCCTAGTTCGGTGGATGGCTGGCTCGATTTAATGTTCTGGGCAGAGAGCTGCACCTTGTCCCCTATAGCCAGATAGGGGGCAGCCCAATGGTCTTCTTCAGGGCCGTGTTCGTAAACTCCTTTGAGCTCCCGGTGCACCCGGCGTAGGAGTGAGGTTAAATCCGTAGCGGCCGGTCCAGGGGAACGAATGGGTCAGTCCGGGTTGAATCAGGGGTGAAAACCATCGTTTGCAAAGGATGCCCCATGTCGGGTGGAGGCGTGGATTGCATTGTTAGGGAGCCAGTTGTCCTGACGGTGACTCAAAAAGTGGTGAAGATACTGCTTCAAGATCTGGTTGACTCTCCTTGTCTGCCCGTTAGTCTGTGACTGTTAGAACCATATAAGGTGAGGGTTGGAAGGGACCTCAGGAGGTATCTAGTCCAACCCCCTGCTCAAATCAGGACTAACCTCAGCTAAACCATCCCAGCCAGGGCTTTGTCAAGCCGGGTCTTAAAAACCTCTAAGGATGGAGATTCCACCACCTCCCTAGGTAACCCATTCCCAGCGCTTCACCACCCTCAGATGATGTGAGGGACTGGATGCCAACAGTCTGAGAAACTCCCTCCAGAATCAGGAGGTGAACTGAGGACCTCGGCTCGACACAAGGCCCATCAGTAACCTGTGGGAGCAGAAGACATTTTCCAGGAGAAGCTGAGATGTCTCCTGGGCAGTAGGAACTGTACGACGTAGGATGATGAGTGCCATCTTCCTTAGGAGGTTGGCACCAACCAGGATTGCCAAGTGCCTCCAGGAAAGTAGCATTATGAGGTCCGGAGATGGAGCACACCACAGGTGTAGAAGCATTGGCAGAGGCTGGAAGGAGACGTAAGGGTTTTGACTGTGGGTTCTTGGTACGGGCACAGATGTCACAGGTCCTCATATAATCCTTGATGTAAACTCCTAGTCCTCGCCAGCAGAAGTGCTTAGATGCCAGGTCTTGAACTGGCCAAAATGGCTTGCGACTGGCAAATCATGGCATCGTTTCAATTCCTGAAGCCCGAGTTGTCCCTTGCGCTAGAGGAGACCGTCCTGAAAGCAGAATTCAGTCGGGTTGGGTACTTGTATCAATCAGGAATCCCTGCACCCCGCATATGCCCTCGGGGGTGGCCTGGTCAGCTATTTGCCACCACTTTATGCGGCTCCATAGTGAGTCCCTCGGGGAAAACCGTGCATCCCAAGAATTGCACCGAGTCC
Source organism: Emydura subglobosa (assembly GCA_007922225.1). Classification (NCBI taxonomy): domain Eukaryota; kingdom Metazoa; phylum Chordata; order Testudines; family Chelidae; genus Emydura; species Emydura subglobosa. The sequence continues at coordinate 13,530 of ML681316.1, forward strand.
GTGTTGAACTCACATTTCTCCAGCTCTGCGTAAAGGTAGTTTTGACAGAGTGTCTCCAAGACAATGCACATTGGAAAACATAATCCCAGCTATACAAGCAGAACACAGTAATACCAGGGTGCAAAATATATCGGAAGGACAGAATAGGTCATCCTGGTGGGGAGCGGCACTCGATGTGAAAGAAAGCACAGCGTCAAATGGAACATAAATCTGAAATGGACCAAACTGTGCCATAGAATCTCTCTGGCTTGTAATTCCATGCGTGAATACTAAGAATAGAGCAGGAGGGATATAGGACTGACCACCTGGCCAGGATGGTGATTGTGACGGTGAAATGGTCAGGGAGATTAGAGAGGCTGTCAAGATAAAAAACTCAGTAAAAATGGGGGATTTCAAGTATCCCTGTACTGACTGGGTACGTGCCACCTCAGGACAGGACGCAGAGATAAAGTTTCTTGACACCTTAAATGAAGCAGCTCGTCCTGGGACCAAGAAGAGGAGAGGCCATTCTTGAGTTAGTCCTATGTGGAGCACAGGATCTGGTCTAAGAGGTGAATGCAGCTGAATCGCTTTGTACTAGTGACCATAACATAATACAATTTAATATTCCTGTGCGGGGGAGGACACCAAAGCAGCCCACCACGGTAGCATTTAATCTCAGAAAGGGGAGCTACACAAAAATGAGGAGAACAGCGAGAGTCCTGGGGCACCTCCAAGACTGACACATTTATTTGGGCATAAGCTTTCGTGGGCAGAAACCCCCTGCGTCAGCTGCGTGACGTGGAAACGTCGGTGTGGTAGGTGTATACACCCATGCGAGGAGGGGTGAGTTACATCGCAGCGAGGAGGGCAAGTGTTAACCCGGTAAATTCAATCAGGGTGGATGGGTCCCATTCACAACGGTTGTTGAGAAGGTGTGAATGTCAAAAGAGGAAACATTATTTTTTGTAGTGACCTGGCCACGCCCAGTCTCTAGTCAGATCTAGTCTGAGCGTGTCAAGTTTGCAGCTCTGTAGTTTCACGTGGGAGTCTGTTTTTGAAGTTTTTTTGTAGAAGTATGGCAACTTTCAAGTCAGCTACAGCGTGTCCAGGCAGACTGAAGTGCTCTCCGACTGGTTTATGGATGTTACCATTCCTGATGTCTGATTTGTGTCCATTTATTCTTTTGCGTAGTGACGGTCCGGTTTGGCCAGTGTACCTGGCAGAGGGGCATTGCTGGCACGTGATGGCAGATATTACACTAGTAGATGTGCAGGTGAATGAGCTCCTGATGGTGTGGCTGATGTGGTTAGGACCTGTGATGGTGTCACTAGAGTTGATGTGCGGGCAGAACTGGCAACAGGGTTTGTTGCAAGGATACATGCCTGGGTTAGTGTTTCTGTTGTATGGTGTGCAGTTGCTGGTGAGTATTTGCTTCAGGTTGAGGGGCTGTCTGTAAGTGAAGACTGGCCTGCTTACCAAGGTTTGTGAGATTGAGGGATTGTCTTCCAGGATGGGTTGTAGATCCTTAATGATGTGTTGGAGAGGTTTTAGCTGGGGGCTGTAGGTGATGGCCAGTGGTGTTCTGTTGCTTTCCTTGTTGGGTCTGTCCTGTAGTAGGTGACTTCTGGGTACCCATCTGGCTCTGTCAATCTGTTTCTTCACTTCCCTAGGTGGGTATTGTAGTTTTAAGAATGCTTGACAGAGATCCTGTAAGTGTTTGTCTCTGTCTAAGGGCTTGGAGCAAATGTGGTTGTATCTTAGGGCTTGGCTGTAGACAATGGATTGTGTGACATGGCCTGGGTGGAAGCTGGAGGCATGTAGGTACGTATGGCAGTCGGTGGGCTTTCGGTATAAGGTGGTGTTTATGTGGCCATCACTTATTTGCACTGTAGTGTCCAGGACGTGGATTTCTTGTGTGGACTGGTCCAGGCTAAGGGTGATGGTGGGGTGAAAATTGTTGTTCAAGGAACTCTTCTCTGTGGGTCCAGATGATGAAAATGTCATCACTGTAGCGTAGGTAGAGGAGGGGCACTTTGGGGCGAGAGTTGAGGAAGCGTTGTTCTAAGTTAGCCATGAAAATGTTGGCATATTGTGAGGCCATGCGGGTACCCATAGCTGAACTGCCGACTTGAAGGTATAAATCATCTCCAAATCTGAAATAGTTGTGGGTGACGACAAAGTCACGAAGTTCAGCTTCTACATCCATAGTGGCCAGGATGGTGTTTTCTGGAAGATCACAATGGATTGTAGTTTTCTCAGGAAGTCGGTGGTATCCCGAAGAGTACTGGTAGCGTAGGGCCAGAGGAGAGAGTCCACATAGCCTGATAACCCTGCTGTGAGAGCACCAGTGCCCAAGATGATGCGGCGTCCAGGCTTCCTGGGTTTGTGGATTTTGGATAGCAGATAGAATATCCCTGGTCGGGGCTCTAGGGGTGTTTCTGTGTAGATTTGTTCCTGTGTTTCTTCAGGGAGTTGGAAAAGGTACCGAGAAGTAAAACAAAAATGATTAAGGGTATGGAACAGCTTCCATATGAGGAGAGATTAAAAAGACTGGGACTTTTCAGCTTGAAAAAGGGATGACTAAATGGGGATATAATAGAGGGCTACAAAATCAAGAATGGTGTGGAGAAAGTGTCATTTACCCCTTCACATAACACAAGAACCAAAACGCAGTGAAACAAATAGGCAGCAGTTTAATGCAAACAAGAGTAAGTACTTTTTCACACAATGCACAATTAACATGTGGAACTCTTTGTCAGGGGATGTTGTGAAAGCCAAAAGTATAATGGGGTTCAAAAAAAAAAAATGAGATAAGTTCATGGAGATCAATTGTTATTTGCCAAGATGGTCAGGGATGCAACCCCAGGCTCTGGGTTTCTATAAAGATCTGACTGCCAGATGCTGGGACTGGATGACAGGGGATGGATCACTCGATAGTTGCCCTGGTCTGTTCACTCCCTCTGAAGCACCTGGCATTGGCCACTGTCAGAAGACAGGCCACTGGGCTACATGGACCATTGGTCTGAACCAGTACAGCCATTCTTATGTTCTTATGTCCTGACTTTTGGAGAAAATGAGGCTGTTGTCTAGGTAACTGATGACAAATTGATCCTGCATGTCCCTAAAGACATCATATATGAAGTGCAGGAAGGGTTCTGGGCACTGCACAACCCAAATGACATGACCAAATACACACAGTGGCCATTCCTGGTGTGGAAGGAGGTCTTCCATTCCTCTCTTTTCTGAATCCTAACCACGTCCAGCTCTGTGAAGGCCTTCGCAGAGCAGAGTCTTTCAAACAGCTCGTTAATAAGTGGTAAGTGTAATCCGTTTCAAAGTCCACACACCGCCAGAAGGAGCGTTCTTTCCTTGCCACAAAAAAGATTGAGGCCCCCACTGGGGACATGGAGGGGCGAATCAACCCCTGCTTCAGGTTTTCCTCAAGATAGCCAATCGCTCAGGTTCAAAGAGTGAGTAAATGCTCCTGAAGGGAACCTCTGTTCCCAGGGGCAGGTTGATGGGGCAGTCACAGCTGTGATGGGGCAGTAGGGTGTCAGTTTTCTTCTGTTGAACCTGTTGGCACAGTGTTGACATTTAACAGAAATCCCTAGCACCATTGAGGAGGTCATGGGGATGCCGGGGTCACCTTTGGATCCTCTCTTCCTATCCGAATTCTTTGGAGGACTGAGTAGGCCACGAAAGATTGCTGGTCCCGGGTCAGCTTTCAGGAAACAGGATTGTCGGCATGAAGGGGTTTCAAAGAATACAGTGCCTGACTGCCAGTGGATGCATGGGTTGTGTGTAACGAGCCAGGAGATGCCAAGGAGAACTGCTGAATGTGGTGCATAAATTAGCCCATACTGGGGCCTCGAATTGTAATGCCCTCTACGGGAGCTGTCTTATGAGTGACTAGACCTGCTGAAAGGAGTGACGCCTCTACGGGCTTCGCTGTCTCAGGGAAGTCTGTGCACTGGGTGGGGATATGGGGTGCTTGGGTGAACTCCAGATCCATGGAATTGCTTGAGCCACATGAGTCCTCTAGGTTGGTGCTGACCATCACCAGGGTACCGACGGATGAGTGTTGATGTGGACTGCTGGGGAGAGGGGAAGGGCACCAACCCAGCTGGGGACCCCCAATCAGAGCTGCCAAGGACTGAGCTGTGCCTGGGTCAGGAAATGCCAGGCCCCAGCTCTGATTGGGCAGAGGCTTGATAGGAGATGTCAATTCTTCCCCACGTTGGAGAAGCTGAGCCAGGCGGAGTTTTTTTGTGAGTCACATCTGTCCTTGCATCATGTTGGGGCTTGTGTGTGTGGGTCTGTCTTGCGTGTTTCCTTTTTTGTCTTGTGTGTGTTTGTGTTCTGTGTATTTGACTCCCTTGCCTGTGCGAGCGTTGAGTGTCTCGTGTTAGATTTCTTCCGTGTGTGTGTTTGTATTCTGTGCACGTGTGACTCTTGCTTGGGTGCATCTTGCGATGCTTTCCTTCCAACTCGTGTGCATGGTTGTGTCTTTCGTTTTGTGTTTTGTGTGATTATTCCTCTGGCTTGGGTCAGTCAGAGCCTTGTCTGGATCCAGCATTGTTCCTTGTGTACGTTTGTGTCTTGTGTGCGTATCTGAGTGCATTCTGCCAAGTTTCTCTTTCCACATACCGCCTTCCTTTCCTTGCGCAGAGCCGATGGAGGAGTAAGGCAACACGCCAGCCCTGCCCAGCAAAACCTGGCTTCGGTCCCAAGAGAAAACATTGACACAACTCTCCCTCTCTCTCTTGTGTCCTTCCCCATCTCTCTCCTTCTTTCATTATGAAAATCCCAAGGCCACATTTCTGCCCCTCAAAGATAGGCCAGACGCCCAATGACACCCCACGGCAGTTCTTCTTTCAGACAATCATTCTTATCCTGAAGGGAAAGAATCCCTCAACTATCGGCCAGCCATTCATCTGGGTTTGAACCAGGCACTCCTCTTTTTAGGTGGTTCGTCCCCCCTCTGGTACTGAGACAAAAGAGGTTGTGGTTTTGCCCGGTTTGGACAAGGGACGCCATTTTGAAGAATTAAATGCTGTGGCCCCAAGCCAACGTGACCTCGCGTGCACGGGGGTGGAGCTCTTCAAAACGGTGTCCTCCGTGGGGCATGACCTCCTATGCACCATGCGTGCGCGGTCACACCGGCGGCAGTGGGGTCACACCATTCCCAGAAGTACCATAATTAGAAGGCAGGCGGGGTGAGGTGTGTCATCACAGCCGGCCCTCGGGGTGCTACTCTGGTTATCATCCAGGCTCGTTGCTCAGCGGTTTGGGGTCTGGCCCTGTGCTGGAGGTGCTCTGAGTTCAAATCCGGCGAGAGACTGGTTTTTAATGTGCTCTGGGGGAGTTTGACCTACCGGAAACTGGCTAATATCCACTCTTCCAGTGCTGAGAGCAGTGCGGCGCAAGGGACACGTGTGGTGTGACTGCCACCTTCAAATTGCCAAAGGGATTTAGGCACCCAGTTCCCCACTCATTTTCGTGGCCTCCACATTCATTCGGTGCATGGCGAAGTCTCAACCCTGGCTGTGTTTGGATGGAGAGCTCTGTCTCCCAGTCTCTTCCTGCTGTGCTTTCAGCAATGCGATGGCCTGGTAATCGGATGCCGTTTTTGCCATTCGTCATTCAGGCCCAGAGCTGCCGGCGGAGGGAAGTCTGGGAGAGGAGGGGGCTGTGGATTAAGATTGACGGGCACCAGCCGAGCGGTGAGGTTCCAGGCCATGACTGGATTGGGAAGGTGCCGGTGGGTGAGGCCTCTGGGTCCGTCTACACCGCAGACCAAGAGTATTTGTAGCACGCGCTGGGGTTCCTGCGCTGGCTTTTGTCTTGCTAATGCAGGTAAAACGAGCAGTGGAGACACGGTGGCCTGGCCTTCAGCAAGGACCACCAAGCAGAGTAGGTACGCCGTGTCCCCGGCGGGCTGGTACAAGGGGCAGACACCTCTGTGCTCTGTGCCATCGCTGCCCACACTAGCTGGGTGGAAGTTGGCCCAGCTCTGCCTGCCCACACGACAATCGCACCTTCGCTGGCTGGGTAGACACACCCGGAGATGTTGCTGTGGAGTGCAGATATCTAGGAGGACAGGTGCTGTGTGTTCCCCACCCCTGCCCCGCTTGCTCCGTCAGTGCTTTTAATTACCAGGTATCAGGATGTCCCAATTGTTTACTGGATTTGCCCTCCCACTCCTCCCCTGTCATGTCTATATAAAACGCCCCAAGGCGGGAAGGAGGATCAGGGCGAGGTTCGGTGCGGCAGAGGCCAGGATCCATCGCTCCGACACCAGCGAAGAAAGAAAGACTCGGGTGAGTTGCGAGAGATCCCAGCAGCCGGGGGAGAGGAGAGAACAGCCTCCCGTGGGGCTGAAACAGCAGGGTTGGTTTCCAGGAGGCAGCGTGATCTAGTGGTTAAAGCAGCGGGGCTGGGAGTCAGGACTCCTGGGTTCTATCTCCACCTAGGGGAGGGGAGTAGGAGGGAGGGCCCTGATCTCACCTGGGGTCTGTGCGGTGCCTGGCACAATGGGGCAAAGATCTTCGGTAGAATCTGGAGGCTCCATGAGATAAAAATAATAACTTGCCTATTTTTAGAGCATTTGGGGCACAGTGGGTTGATGTGAGAGGAGGGGGCAGGACCCAGGAGGTTCCATGGAGGAGGCAGATCCCCCCTCGCGCTGTCCCCATCCAGCCCCCTCTCCCCACTGCAGGTCGATCCAGCGACACACACGGCCATGGCCCTGAGGGGACCCCGCCCCGGGCTCTTCCTGCTCCTGGTCCTGCTGGCCGCCGGCCTGGCCCAGCTCAGCGAAGGCGCCAGCTACCGGCAGTTCCTGACCCGCCACGTCGACTTCCCCAAAACCGGGGCCCCCAACGGCCGGATCTACTGCAACAACCTGATGCGGCGCCGCGGCCTGACCCGCCCCGTCTGCAAACTCACCAACACCTTCGTCCACGCCCCGCCCGCCCAGCTCCAGGCCATCTGCCGCGGGGCAGGGCGGTGCCACGCTCGAAACCTCTGCGACAGCAACGCAAACTTTCGCCTCACCACCTGCCGGGTGGTGCCCGGCTCCAGCCCGGGGCGCTGTAACTACCGGGCCAGCGTCCAGACCCGCCGGATCCGCGTGGCCTGTCGCCAGAGGCTGCCTGTGCACTTCGACAGAGTCCTGTAGGGCCGCGGGGCTGGCACCGGGCCGGTAGCTGGGGTCCCCTGATCCCCCACTGGCCCTCCTATCTGCCCCTCCCGGGCAACACCCGCTGGGAGTCTCCACGGGGACATTCGGTGTCACCCCTTCTCCCACAGCCCGGCAGGGAGGATTTCCCACGCCGGGTGCCTGGTTCCCAGCGACAAGGGGAGTCCAGCCCCCAGCTAGATCTGAGAACCCCAGCCTGAGCCCCTCACCCGCCCATCTGGGCAGGAGCCAAACACACCTGGTTCCCCCGGTGCCCATCATGCAGTGTTGCACTGACCCACTGGGTGTTGCGTGTGTGTTGTTTCAGGCGCAGCCCCGGGGAAGCTGTCAGTACTGCTTCTCTCAATAAAATGCTTCCTTGCACAAGCAGGATGAGGGGGAGTGTGTGTCTGTGGGGTCCCGGCGCGGGGTCACTGGCTCGCTCTAGTTATTTAACCCCCGCGGCACGTGGGGAATGCAGCCGGATTGTTTAGCGGGATCAGGGAATGCTACGGTCCGAGGTGCAGCGGCTCCGATCCAGCCCCAGGTCAGGGGCACCAGCTGGTTCCTGGGGTTGGAGCCTTTCTTCTGTAGGGGGGCACTGGCTCGGATCTGGCCCCAGACCCGGCTGGCTCAAGGGGGTGGGGAATCGGGCACGGGGCCTTGCCCCATGTCCCCGTCTGGCCGCCGGCTGGGCAGCTTGGTGGGAGGTGGATAACGGGGTCCAGGACCTCTTTGTTTGCAGGGCAGCAGCCACGATGTTGGCCCGGCTCCGCAGGGCTCCGGCTGGCTCCGGGCACACGTCAGGGCAGGGGATCCGGGAGCGAAGCTCTCTCCTCTGTGGTTTGCCAGGGAATGACTCATCTGCTTGCAGCCAAAGTCTCCATGGGGCTGGAAGGATCCCTGTGCCCCACGGCCACACATGGGGCTCTGTCCCAGCGGGGTCTGCAGGAGGGAGGCAGAGCTGGGCATCTCCCATCCCTGCCCTGTCACCCCCTGCTCTGCTGCTCCCACATATAGCAGAAAATGCTGAGCAAACTGCCGCAGCGCCCCTTTGCCATGATGCAGCACTTGGCCTCCGTGCCAGGCCCGTTACACAGATCTCCCCGTGTGGGAAACCGAGGCACAGACGGGGAAGTGGCTCCTCCAGGCCCACACAGGGGCTGGCGGCAGTGGATGGCAGGCAGTGGGCGGTGAGATTATTCAGAGGGGAAGAGCCTGCGTCCCGGACGTTCGGCGTCGCGACCATGTAAACCGGGAGTTGTTGGCTCGAGTCTCCTGGTCTAGCCCCTGGCTCTCGCACACAACCCCATCTTAAAATTAGCTGGACCGATGGCGCTGACTGCGGGTCGCTCCCGGAGACCGGTTCCACCCTCTCGGGGATGGGGCTAGTGGGGGAATCAGAAAACCCGAGTCCCACGGCACCATCGGCAGGTTCCCGAAGACCAACACCTCCGCCCGCCCTCTTGTGACGTATGGGCAGCCCCGTCGCTGATCTCCTGGAGAGGAAGATAGTGGTGGGGAGGGGAACATGGTGGGGGGAGTGCCCAGAGCCCCTGGAATATGGGGGGACACTGGGGGACCCTGGTGTGGGAGGAGAGATGTGCTGCCCATACAGACACGCAGACACACGCGCCCACACACACACACGTGCATCCACTGTAGATACTGACACTGGAACGGTTTTGCAGAGATAGCACACACAGAGGCACACACACACACGCACACACACACACACACGGGTGCACGACTGGTTCCATTTCTGGTCACACACCCCAGAAGAGACAGGTATGTCCCATCCTAATGTCCTACCCAAGGGATCCCGGGGCATTGCACTTTGCTGTGACGTTGTGATCCATGGGATACCCCCCGCCCGGAACTTTTGCCCTTCCCAGGTCGGGGGGGGGGGGCAGGCTGAAATGGGGGGGGAAGGGGGGGGGGCTTCAGGACGGTGGGACCGACTTGCAAAACTCCAATTAGGCTCATGCAAAAACAAAATGTACCTAAAGAGACTGACTCCGGGGTGGGGCTGGGGATCCTAGAGGTAAATTCTCAGATGTTCCCTGGCACAAAAATCCCTCCTGCCCGTCCGGAAGAGCAGGCTACACCCCGGTGAGGTGCAGACCTCCCAGTGCGTGGCAGCTACTCGCTGAGCGGTGGAGCCAGCCGGCTGAGAGATGGGCTGATTCTAGCCCCGTCCCCAGGGGTATTTTGAAATGATTTCTCCTCGGCTCCCAGCCAGGCGTCTCCCTGGCAAACGCCCCAGTCTGAGCTGGGCTGCAAGGCCTGTCGGTTTGCCCCCGGGCGTGCGGCTGCTAGATGCGTACACACAAGATCACTCTCATGCAGGAAAAATCTACCTGGGCTTCATCTCCAGGAGGGTTGCGGACCTGGTCTGGCTTTGGTTCCCCCAGCGAGGAGTCACGAGATTTTCTCTGCCCAGGGCCAAAGCAGTCGGGCATGTGGCAGAGCAGACCCCTGCACCCCACCCCTAGCTCCGACTGGGGCGGCTGGAAGGACTGTGGGAAACGCAGCCCAGCGGCTGCTGGGGAAGCTGGGAGCAGCTTGGCTGACTCTCCTCCGTAGCCAGCTGGGGAGAAGCTGGGAGGGCAGGGCGGAAACAGCGGATCAGGGACCGGGAAAGGCCCCGACGGGCAGGGACAGGGCGGGGCGGTCCAGGGAAGCGGCGGGGGATTGAAGGGATGATCCTTAGCCGCCTAAATCAGGGTCCCTGTGCTGGAGCCCGGAGCCTGGGTTCCCCTCAGCTCTCCAGACCCCAGGGAGAAAGGCCGGCTGCCGGGGCACCAATGACCAGGCATCCAGGCCATGAGACGGGGCTTCCCTGTGGTGTGGACTGGACTGTGGGTCACCCCAAAGGCGGGGAGAGCCCAGAGTGGCCTGGCTGGAGAAGCAGATCACAGCTGGCCGAGCAGTAGGGCTGGGGTGGGGAGAAGCCCCTGGCTGCGAGGGGGCGCCCAGGAGGTGAGTCACTTTGCCCTGGGGGAACCTGGCAGGGAAGCCCCTCCCGAGCCCCGAAGGAGCCATCCAGCTCCCGGCAGGCTCTGAGGCCCGAGGAGTTTCTGCGTTCAGTGCCGAGGCTGGGGACGGAGCCCGGCTGCCAGCCCCCTTGGCCTGACCAGCAGCGAGAGATGGGCCTGCTGGGGGGAGCTGCTGGAGGAGTGGGGGGTCCCGGGGAGGGGTCTCGGCCGCTGCAGGAGATGGAGAGTGCATGCCCGGCAATGGGGTGGGCGGCGCAGGCCGGGGGGGGGGGGGGAAACAGGCAGAGGGGCGGTGGCAGTTTATCCCCTTCCCCAGTGAGCCCTG